>BRKX01000014.1:48569505-48652005 GCA_026008535.1 Perilla frutescens
TCTGTCAATTTAA
Organism: Perilla frutescens; assembly: GCA_026008535.1. Classification (NCBI taxonomy): domain Eukaryota; kingdom Viridiplantae; phylum Streptophyta; class Magnoliopsida; order Lamiales; family Lamiaceae; genus Perilla; species Perilla frutescens. Next base: position 48,569,519 of record BRKX01000014.1, read on the forward strand.
ATATATGCATTTCTGTCATTTTGAAAGCATGCAGTTTTGAATATTTACTAAAAGAAAAACAAAATAGTCCCACCTCCTTCCATTTTCATCCTTAAGCATGCTTCTGCACTCAAATTCATCAACAAACTCACACTTCTGTTCATCACAGAGTTGTTGGGACGCAATTGTTTCAACTAAAACCGCGGTTTTAGCCCAAGCTAGCCGCTCGCGTTATTTTTTCTGTCTCTATACCATCTAAAGCCACAAGAAAAATAAATAAATCCCAGATTAATGTAGGAATTCTATAATCATTACATTTTGAATAATAGTCCAAAAATGTCTTACTTCTGAATGCTCTTCCAATCCAACTGATGCAGAGCCTGGCAATTTTTGTAGTCTAATTTTGCCAGTTCAAGGTAAGTGTCACAGTTCACATATGGCATCCTGTAGATGAAGAACAAGAGTTTCCCAATCTAAAAACCTGAAGAAAATTGCTACTTTCTAGGTAAGTTTAGCCAATATATATGTGTTAGTATTCATTTTCCTCAGAATAACTTTACTTTTCTGCCAATCAAGCGAGTCCTAAGTGTTTTTTAACCTTGATTAAGCTCGACTAAGGGGGGTGTATTGGATTGGGATTTTGATGGATTTTGTTGGATTTTAAAATGTCCATGGATTTCTATGGATTTTATAAATCCATAGACTCCACGTGGAGTCTCCCAAAACTCCACATGGAGTCTCCCAACTCCACGCAGAGTCTGGCGGATTTCGTATAGATTTCGGACCGATTTTGAACGATTTCAATGGATTTCAAATCCATCTCGCCAGCGCTCGTTGGAACACAACGATCGGTGTATCTGGTAAGAAAAATTAAACCCAGCGGCCGCTGGAATCGAGCGGCCTTGATCCCAGCGGCCGCTGGCACCCAGCGGCCGCTGGAGTGCCATCATCGGCAAGGCCAGCGGCCGCTGGGGTCGGGTGACGGCTGGGGTGCCCGATTTTAACTCCTCACCGGCCGCTGGGACACCGCGCTCGCTGGGTTTTTCAAATCCATCGAAATCTCGTGTCTGGAGGTCGGAATTCATCCTTTGTAATTTTCACGTGAAATCCAGCTGAAATCCAACGAAATCAATGACATTTTAAAGTCCGTGGATTGTTGAATACCGCAGAATTTTAAAGGACTTTTAAAAGTCTGGATTGAATACACCAAGATTTCATTGGACTTTTAAAAGTCTGGATTGAATACACCAGAATTTCGTTGGACTTTTAAAAGTCTGGATTGAATACACCCGGATTTTAAAAGTCCAACGAAATCCAACGAAATCTCAATCCAATACACCCCCCTAAGTATGTTTTGATGAATCGGTCAACTTAATTAAATAAATAAGATTTATATTTATAATAAATATTTTATTATAATAATGAATCTGCGATCGTGTGTGTACCTGTAGAAACATCGTAACCGTTCAATCTTAGAAGCCTGAATCCCATTGAGGTGCCATCAATGTCCACCACATTTGTATTTCTTGCCCAACCGATTCCTTTATTTGTCCAGTATTTGAAATTTAACAAGAAGATGAATTCAAGGATGAATATAATATCATAATAAATTCTAATATATTTCTCTGAAATTTTCATTTTCAAGGTTACCAATTAATAAAGATGAGATCATGTAGTCGTCCACTTTTATATCCTACCATCAAATTTATTATTATAATAATATTTATTATAAAAATAAAAGTTAGACGATATAACATATAATATTTAACATTCATTGATAAGAATTTAAATTGTAAAAAAGCATGTACACTCTAGTTATGGTAGAATCAATCCGCAATATAATAATTAATTATTAACTAAAAATAAAAAATTAAACGCTAATTATAAATCCAAGCTAATTGAGTGGAATAAATTCTAACTAATAATCATCATAAATTTATACTAAATCACAAGAAATTGAAGAAAGAAATGGAAGAAATTGTATATGTACCTGTACACATAGTTGATACACTCTTCAATTTCAACATGAAAATACCGAGAAATTCCTAGCCTTTGCAACCGGTCTACGCACCATAGACGCTCAAATATGTCGACAGGATACACGTTTGGAACTAATTAAACATAACAAACCAATAAAAAGAATTATATATAAGACTAAAAATATGCTAAAAATCATATAAAAGCGAAACATTTTCAAGAACTTGTTAAATGTCACGAGATCGAATTAAATGCCCCTATACTAGCAAATGATGAGAGTTTTTTACGGTCACAAAAAAAGGCGATGTGGCGAATAAAGTGACAATGTTAAAAAAAATAGCCCTATGTACCCAACAATAAAATGTTTTTGCCCACTAACTTAAAAAATCATTGTTTCTAACCACTTAGGTGAAGAGATTACCCTTAATTATTTTTGGACCCACCCAGGAGGATTGTCTTAAATATTTTTGGACTCTATGCTAATTATAAAAATTGGACCCTTAAAAAGTACGTTCTATGATAATTTATTAATACAAAAAATTGGGCCTCTAATATAAAAAAAAGTACATGGGCTTTGAGGGTCTCATGCTAAAAAAGCATTGCAGTTGCAGCACAACGATGCCCATATTCCCTTTTCTTCTCTCTTCCTTCTCGTTGGTTTTTTCCAAGTTTAATGTATTGAAGTAATACTTTGATGTGTTTGGATTCCATATTTTATATTTTAAACTCGATATGTTGTCTGAACGTTGAATATGTTCATTTGTATTCTTTTTTTTTTTGAAAAATAAAATTTGGTATTCATCAGTAGTTCATTTTTGAATTGTTGTACTACGGCTCGGCTTGACCTAGTAGTCGTGCATGCATTATCATTTTCAAACCGCAGAAAGACAGAGGGGCATTTTGGTCCAAGTGGCTATTTAAAAATTCTCTCCCCTAAATAAAAGAGCCGTTCTTTTTCAAAAATTACCTCCGCCGTTGAATTTCTTGAGAGGGTTGAGTAAATATTGGAGGCACAATTCATCCTTGGTGTGGTGGAGGGCGTAGGCAGTGGACGACGGCGAGCAAAGAAACGAGCTGTCGGAACGGAAATTCAAGAGCTTCTCCCAAACAAGGCCTTCCATTCCTTCCAAACTGAAGAGGAGTGATGTTGGCTTTTTGTGCAGTAAATCCATTGGTATTTTGCTCAACTTCAAATCTCTTTTTTCATAAATATTTTTTTCATGCCTCCACAATCATATGGGAGTTGTATTCCTAGTTTTTTAGCTATTTCTATTAGTGATGGAAATGCCACTTCGAACCCCAACGGCATCATCTCCTTATCTTCATTCTCCATTTTCTCAATATTCTCTCTCAAAAACCTTAGTCCTGTCATTAAAAAATTATAAATATATCATCGAATATAATACCAGTTGACGAATCTTGACTTGTTAATTAGATGATTTGACACAAATTTTTATGAATATTAACGGTGTATTGTAGGTATTGAGTGACTAATTAACAAATTAACTATATATTCCTTCTCTTTATAAAGGTGAGAACAAGACTATGTACAAATCCAAACCCCTGGACTCAAAAGAGAAAAAAAAAGGAAAAAATAAAATTAAGATCAGCTCACATTTCACTAATATCTTTTTAGTAATGCTACAGTAAATATGATCATCACATTAATATATAACTCAATTAACTACAGATACAAGTTTCATTCAATTTAAAAATTAAATACAAAAAAAAATTATATATCCTAATTTGATACTACCTCCGTTTCATAATGTTTGTTGTTTAAGGTTTTTTTTTTAGTTTCAAAATGTTTGTTGTTTTATATAATTTGACATCCTCTCTCCCAATTTTAACCCTTTCAAATCCTACAAGATTTTTTAATTCTAACTTACCTATAATATATGAAGAGAGAAAAATATATGGAGAGAGAAAATATTGTTATTTTTTAGGAAAATATAGATGAATTAGATTTTATGGCATATATAAGGGATGGGTATATTTGTCCACAAAATTAATTCTTAATTCCAGATAAAAAAAATAAAACAACAAACATTATGAAACGGAGGTAGTATAAGTTAAGAACCCTAAATAATATATTGTTGTAAAATTACTCTAAAGCATGTGTAATTGAAATTGAAAAAGAATATAAGAAAAACTCATAATTTTGTATTGTAATATGGAGTGTAATATTAAATATGTAATGGGGGGTCCCATAAGAGTAAAATGCAATTTTGGCTCCATAATTATGAGGAGTTGGAACTTAAAAGATCAAAGAACTGAATTTGTCATGTAGTTCGGATATATTAGTAGAACTAAATTTGACATGAGACGAGATATTGAAGACTTTAATTTTTACCTAAGCAATTAAAAAAAAAAGACGAGAGAAATGTTTGAACCTTTGTGGCATTTGTGGGGATGCATTTTCCAAGCTGTGAGTGCAACCACACATGCTAATGTGTTGAGTATTCTGTCGTAGATAAAAAACTCGCGATCGCCCCATGATCCATCAGTCAATTGATTGTTGGAGATCCACTCGAGGCTCGTTGGAAACTATGGCCCGTCGCCGCCTCCTATATCTTCCACCAGCACCACCCATGCGGTGTCATACGGCGATACACTTATCTCGCCGTCGTCCATGTTTTGCAGCATCCATCGGATCCTTTCCTTCAGTTGCCTTATCTAGAGAGAGAAAGATGATTTGAGAATCAAGTAAACTTCAAGAACCCGATCGAGACTTCCCATTTATACATGTGAGGTCCGCTGTTTGAATGTCCCGAAAGAATGACTAAGCGGGTGTCAAGCACTTGTAGAATGTTCAATTTTAAACATAATTTTTCAGAGTTTTTCTTTTTTTGAAAACATTTATTGGAGTGTTTGCATGATACATAGATTTTAAGATGCCCAGTAATGGTAAATTTGTAATTAAAATAATTCAAACTAATTAAATAAGTTTCTAGAAATAATTAAGACCTTTTTTTTAATAGAGAAAGCTTGAGATAACAAATCATTAAATCTTTTTTTTTTATAGAGACCTATTAACACCTGATTAAAGAACTTATTTTGGGATAACAAATCATTAAATCTTAAAGCCTTCGATCCAAACTATTCAAACATAACCTAAAAGGTTACTCATTAAAAAAAAAAAACTGAAAGGACAACACATACATACACACACACACACACACACATATATATATATATATATATATATATATATATATATTGTAAAAAGTAAATATTGCAAACCCACTCTGTGTGTCGGTTTCTCTGTACCGATCTCTAAACTTTTCTCTGCTATCACATCAATTTGCTGACTTTCGTGGATTTCTGAAACATAAATTAATTTCGTAAATTCAAATAGAAAAACAAAAATTATACAAATTAAATACATAATATTGGATCAAAATAATGGGTTATAACATATACATTTATCTTTCGATTCTTTTATTCAAGAATTTTTTTTGAAAATTTATGTTTCAATATTTGAAATAATACACATTAATCAAATGATCGATTAGGGAGGAGTAGGGTTTTTAACACTTAATGGAAACCAAAATAAAAAAAAATCAAACTGGTCAATTCGATCTGGTTCAACTCGGTCTTTATTCATTTATTTATTTTTTAAATTTTTTATATTTTGGATTAAAAATTGAACAAGAATAGATATTTCTTTTGAAAGTAATTAAATAAATTGATTAGATTTATAATTTTTTTTTTTTGACACAATTAGATTTAGAATTTTTTAAGACCAAATAATTCCGTCCCCTTTCCATTCATGATAAGGAAACTGTTATAATATACTACCTCCGTTTCGAAATGTTTATTGTTTTAGGATTTTTTTTTTGTTTCAAAATGTTTGTTGTTTTATATAATTTGACATCCTCTCTCCCAATTTTAACCCTCTCAAATTCTGGAAGATTTCTTGATTCTAACTTACCTGTAATATATGAAGAGAGAAAAATATATGGAGAGAGAAAATATTGTTATTTTTTAGGAAAATATAGATGAATTAGATTTTATGGCATATATAAGGGATGTGTATATTTGTCCATAAAATTAATTCTTAATTCCAGATAAAAAAAAAAAAACAACAAACATTTTGAAACGGGGGTAGTATTAAAAAAAGAACTCTTACAAGTATAAATTAATCTGACTATATTAGGTAAATTAACTAATTTATTAATATATACCCCTATATTAAACGGTTATAATCTGACAATAAATTAATCCAACTATTTTTATGATTTTCATTAAATATCAATGTACAGGTTGTTTTTTAGCATTAAAAATGGTTGTATTTTTGCATGTGTATATATTTTAGCATTATTATTGCATGCATTTTAATTATAACATAATCTGAATATAACTATGAAACTATCTTCTCATCTATTATCAACATTTAGATCATCATATTAAATAGTTGAAACGAATTTCCAGTTAACAAATGTGACCAAGTTTACCTGAATTAGCATTGCATCGCAAAATGGAGCTGGAAGAAGTAACCAGTAAAGATCTGGGGAAAACACCTGCACCAACTTTTAATTTGTTGTTAATTAGGAGAGAGAGAGAGAGAGAGAGAGAGAGAGAGAGAGAGAGAGAGAGAGGCGTACTGGCAATTGCCGGAATACTGGGAGGTCTGGTGGCGCAGGATGAGAGGTGGGAGGTGAAGTAGGAAGCAAATGACATGTTTGGTTGAGTGATTAATTTGTCTCCTGCCAAAATATATATATATATTTATAATTGTTTTTTCACCATAGTTGCATCTCTTTTGAGAAGACCAAATCTTCCCATTTTTTAATAAATTAAATTTGTACCTAACCCATTTATACAAACAACAGCAGTGATGGAAAGCTGTTGTTAAAAATAAATTGATAAAAAATTTCCTGCTGCCTAAGTAGATAGATAGTATATACATGCATATGTAAAGTCCTTTATGGAATAGGGTGTCTCCCAAAATCTGTCCATGCCATTTTAAGAACCCTAATTAAGGTAGGGTAAAAGTCAAACAAAAAATACACACCATACTCTAATGCAAAAAGCTGACCTCATTAATTCTTTCGCATTAAAAACAAAAAAGAGCTTGGTTGTCTGAAATGAGGGAAGCTAGTGGCTGCAAAATGGGCCATCATCCATGGGTAAATTTGTACAATCCGGTTCGTTCGATGCCGCACTCTGTGTAATGCGCTTCCACGCTCGATTAATGACACCTGTAAAGTTATTTTTTTTTTATTTTGTAATTCCCATTTACACCGGGTCCCACACTTCAAACCGGTTCAATGTTGGCTCCCTTAACGGTGTGGAGTTTCCGTCCGTTAACTTACTTTAGACCACTCTGGTGTCACCATAAAAGATAAATACTTTTTTTTTTAAAAGAAAAGAAAAGGTCATGGTATTTAGCTAATTTGATTGGTCATCCAACCTTGAGATTGTCTTCAATTCTTGCACACGTGGCACTCTCTAATTGGATGTCACTTAATTTTATATATATTAATTTAAAATTTAAATAATTTATATAATAATAAAAAATAAAAAATATATCAGTATTTATAATTTTTTTTATAAATAGAGCCTAATATTGGTATATTTTTAATTACATTTCATAATTATTTTAATTTTTTAAAACTATCAAAAGTTGGAATAACATTAGAAAATAAAAAAAATAGTATAATTTTTTCATTAAAGTTTTGAATTTATAATTGTGTGGGTATTTTTTAATTATGAATATAAAAAATATATTTAATAAATTAATTATGATTTTTTAAATATAGTAAAAATTATTATTAATAATATGTTATTTAAAAAATAAAATGATAAATATTTTATGTAGATTGGAAGAAAGAAAAATTGATATTTTAATTGAATGTCGGGTTCGATGAGTGTCACTGATGGAGTGTAAATTTTAAAATATTGGGGGTTGTGGATGTGGATGAAAGAGAAATTAATATTTTATTTGAAGGTTGGATTGGATGGATGTCACTGATGTGAATAGTCTTATACTCCCCCCGTCCCAATAGCAAGGTCCACCCATGCCTTATTTGGACGTCCCAATAGCAAGGTCACCTACCCAAATTATTAATTATCACCACATATTGCCCACACGTCCTCGATCAAGTCGGCTCGAAGTTGGTGATGCTTTTCCCTATCACGTAATTCAGAACCTCTCCTGAGATAATCATGAAATGCTCTGGTAGAGTCTTGGTTCATCTTTGGATAATTGTTGCTTGATTCGTTGATGTCGGGTTCGTCTGTCCAATCGGGTGTTGTATCTCCTTCATCCTCGATAATCATATTATGTAAGATAATGTAAGCTAACATAATTTCTTTCAAATTATTTTTCTGCCAAAAACGAGTTGGATTTCTAATCATTGCCCAACAAGCTTGGAGTACCCCGAATGCCCGTTCAATATCTTTTCTGACAGCTTCCTGCATTTCCTTGAACATTTTTCTCTTCGAATCCTGAGGACACTGAAAGCTTTTGACAAAAGTGGCCTATTCTGGATTGATTCTATCTGTAAGATAATACCCTTGTGAATAATGCGTACCGTTTATAGTGAAATTCACCATCGACGCGCGACCTTGTAAAACATCGTTGAACAACGAGGACTGATTACGCACATTGATGTCATTGTTTGATCCCGCCATGCCAAAGAAAGCATGTCATATCCACAAATCAGCAGACGCGACCGCTTCAAGCATAATTGTTGGGACTCCATGATCGCCACGAGTATATTGACCTTTCCAAGCGACTGGACAATTTTTCCATTCCCAATGCATGCAATCGAGGCTACCGAGCATTCCTGGAAAACCATGCCTCTGTTCATGCATGTATATTAATCGTTGACAGTCAGAAGCATTCAGCTTCCTCAAGTAATATTCACCGAATACTTCAATCACACATCGACAAAAGTTCAACAAACAATCGATTGCCGTTGTTTATGCAATACGTAAGTACTCATCATAATGATCAGCCGGACCACCATATGCAAATTGTCTGATGGCCAATGTGCATTTTTGAAACGGTGAGAAACTTTTTCTCATTGTTACATCGATCCTCCACTGAAAGTATTCAGAGTGAGATTCCAAGGCACTGACTATGCGAGTGAATAACTCTTTACGCATTCGGAAACGCCGTCGAAATATGTTGGGACTATATGTTGGATTTTCATCAAAGTAATCCTTCATAAGTCGAGCATGAGCCTCTTCACGATCTCGATGGATATACCTTCTTGATCGAGAGCTTGAACCTGCAACTTGTTCCATAAGCTCGAGAAGTCTTCATTCGTGTGCATCACGCACTAGCCAATTAAAGATTGTGCTATCAAGAGGTTGATAGTCATCATCATTATGACTAGTGGTAGAGTCGTTATCGGATGAAGATATGCTTGGGTGATTTTAGGTAGTGTATAAATTTGTAGAGTAGAAGAGAGATATGCGAAATTTGTGAAGTGTAAAAAATTGAATATCTCACTATCAAATATATAATGAAGTTGTGAAGACATTGCTACAGTTTTTCAACGTCTACTTTTTTAGACTAGATATAGCTAGCAGTCCTTCAATTATATGAATAGACATGGGTGCATTTTTTCAATATTAGAATAGTTTTTTTCGTCTTTTTCTTGTTTAGAGTTCCTGAATGAAAACATAGCTAGCAGTCCTGCATTTTTTCGTCTTTTTCTTTTTTATACTAGACATGGGTTGTATAGACTTCCTGCATGGCTAAACCTATGTATCCACATGAATGAGAAGATTAGAATAGTTTTTTTTCATCTTTTTCTTGTTATCAAATGCCAAGTAACACGTCAAAAATCTAAGAAATTCAAGTTTTGTCACATCAAAATTATCTAAGCAATTCAAGTTAAAAAACAAATTCCAAATAGTTTTTTTTCGTCTTTTCTTGTTATCAAATGCCAAGTGACACATCAAAAATCTGAGCAATTCAAGTTCTATCGCATCAAAATCTAAACAATTCAAGTTAAAAAAAAATTCCAAACAATTCATACGGATAAACAATATTACATAAAAACACATTACAAAACACAATTACATTCCCTAAACATAACATAAAAAACATTACATTCCCTAAACATAACATAAAAAATATTACATTCCCTAAACATAACATAAAAAAATATTACATTCATAAAAAACATAACATAAAAACAAATATTACATCCATAAAAAACATAACATAAAAATTACATTCCCCATTTTTTCTTGATTTTGTCCAACATCTTTTTGTGTATGGCACGTTTCTCTGACTTGATTTTATCCTCATCTTGCATGAGAATTTTATACTCCTCTATGTCAATTATGTTCTTCGCACGTTCATTTTTTTCATCCATAGAATCTTTAACTTCCTTAAGAAGTTGTTCCTTTCCTTTGCCCTTAGCATTCCTTTTTGCTGCCTTTTGCCCGATTGGACGAACTCGATCTGCACCATCATCTTCATTAGCACTCGAAGATGTATATGCTCCGGACTCAGAAATCTTGGTCTTTTTCTTACTATGGACATCACCATCTACATTTGCGAATTTGGGACACTCACGTAGAAGTAACCACACTCCAATATGCTTATAACCAAATTTGTTGTGACGCTCTTTGTATTCTTCTTGTGCCATTTGAATTATATCACTGTCATTTTTGCCGCTTCCCCACTCTTTAGCAATCTTATTGTAGCAATCACAAAACCATCTTGTTTGCTTCTGAAGTGTGTAGAAATGTGATTTTAAGGTATTCCAATGTCTAATCGCTGTGCCAGCTGGACGATTTTTGTTGTAGCATTCAGCAATCCTCATCCACATTTGATCCAACTTTTGATCAATGCCAACTATAGAGTCAATGCTGACATAGATCCAACATTTTACAAGATGCTCATTTTCTGCAGAAGAGTAACCCAACTTCTTGAGTCGTGCAGGGTTAACTTGATCGTCGCTGTCTTCATCTAAGCTGAGTCTGATGCTATCGAGCCCTTGTGGAGAACAATATTGTTGGGAAGAAGATATTTTTCCAGAAGATGGTGTACCGACGATCTTTGTCAGTGCTTGTTCCATCTGTGTTGTTCCTCCTTGAGGTGTTTGAAGTTTGTGTCGGAAATCCTTGAGGATTAAATCCATGAGGATAATATCCATAAGGAGGAAACCCTTGAAAATAAGCAGCTCCGGATCCAGGCATAGGATTAAATGGAGAGTTTTAAGTTTGTGACCAATTTGGGGAATGATAGTTGGGACGAATATTGGCTCTTTCAGAAAATGAATTCAAATTGAAGTAGGGAGGAAAATTTTGAGTTTCTGACCAATTTGGGTGAGGATTGTTAGGACGGATATTAGATATTTCAGAAAAGGAATTCAAATTTAAGTCTGGAAGAAAATTTTGAGTTTGGGACCGATTTGGGTAAGGATTGTTGGGACGGATATTGGACATTTGAGAAGAAGAATTTGCTTGGAAGGTAGAAGAATTGAAGAAATTCGTATTTGGATCAGGTTCCATTTCAATGGAAAAAATTCTTGATTTTATAGAAAATGGTATTGGAAGTGAAAGATTTGAGAAGTTGTGTTGTAGAAAATTGTGAACTTGATATAATAAAATGAAGTTCGTTACTTCTATTTATAATGAAATTTTACGTGAAAAAATTATCATTTATATTTCAACATCTATATTCTAAAAAAAAAGAGTTACACACACACACAGTCGAATGTCTACAAAAAAAAAGAATTATATATATATATGTGTGTGTGTGTGTGTGTGTGTGGGTGTGTGTGCATAGGCGTGAATGTGTATATATAGATGGGAAAAATTAAATTTTGTCGTCTACTATTTTACCCACCCCAATTGAATGAATAGTACCACCCCAATTAAATGAATAGTAACTAAAATTTTTGTTCCATGTGATATGGGGCCAGTTGCAGCATCGGTTGGACCAATTTGAGTGCATGTAGCTCACGCAATGTCCCCAGCTCTGCGTGGAGCTCACACTCTTTTCCATTAACTCTCCAATTTCCATATCTGTCTAGATATTCTACTATCTCTCTCAAACTTCTATCTATTAATATCTGGCTCACCCACAATCATTCTACCTCAATCCACCTCAGCTTCTGTCCGGAGAAAATTCATTGTTGGAGGTGCTCTTAACCAACTAATTCATTTCTCCTTAATGTTCGTGCCCAATAGCAAGTGGATCTTGTTATTGGGACAAAAGGAGTATCAACTTTACATTTTGCTTTATATCAGTTTTGCGTCAGAAATGCGTTGCTCTGAGGTTTGAATTTCTTTCTCAATCATGTTGCATCTCTATCCCTAATTCAAATTTCTCCCAAATTAATTCAACCTTCCGGGCTCTTCTTCTCGCCCTAGCAGAAGCCACCCCAACCCACAAACATCATCACCATCGGCGATTCGCCGCTCGGAGCTCACCGCTGCTTCTTCGCAAAGCATTAGCTTTGCCCTAAATTCAATTTTCTCCCAAAATAATTCAACCCAAACGTGCTTTTCCTCTCTCGCGAAGTCGCAACCACTCATACTCACAAACATCGCTACCGCCGACAATTTTGCCGTCCATTCCTCTGGATTTCTATTCTCCAATCGCAAGTGACTATTTCTCTTCCATCACAATCAATTTTTCCTCAATCAAGGCTGCAGTCGCCGCTCCAAACCACTGGTGAGACACCACTACACCTGGTAAACATATTCTGCGTGTGTCAAAGAGAGGGAGAGATTGGGGTATTTAATTTTATTCCAAAGATGTAGAAAATTGTTAGCGGTGCACCTCCTATGAGTTTGCTCTAACTAAATTGTTTTACAATGATATTGCAATTGATAGTTTTGATTTTTGAAGCAATAGAACTTAGGCTGACTATGATGTTTGATGTGAAGAAATGCTGATGATTGTGGTGGCCGGTGACAATGGTGTGCAGATGACACACTTGATTGTTGTTCTTGGCTTTGGAGGCTTTTACTTTGTCTTGGGTGCAAATCGGTAGAAGAGTAATGCTATTTGGCCATATGTGTGGTCGGCCATAATTTATAATTATGATATATTTTAAATATATGGTAAATAATCAGTTAAAGATTTGATTATTGATTATTATGATTTTACAATTATATCCTTGTAGTCCATTTTAGAAAGTTGTTGACTTGTATCTTTTTAAAATTCAAATATTACTAAAAAAAACTCTACAAAATTATATATGAATTATTAATAATAAACAATATATATATATATAATATAATTCAAAATTGACTTCCTCCAACATAATTTATAATAATTTATTAATTTTCTATTTCAATTATATTATTTAAAATAAACAATATATATAATATAGAATGTACGATTTAATGTAAATTTCAGCAATTTATTCTGATGGGAAATGTAATTCCTTCCTCATTTGAGGGTTATTATTTTAATTTTATTTTAAAAAATTTAATCACACGATAATAAAATTAATTAATAAATTAAATATATTAATTGAATTAATTTTTATTGGTAGCCATGGAAGTTTGCATTCATTATTGGTTTCTATCATTGTTCTCCTTTTTCAAATAAGCTATCGTTAATTGGGTAATGTTTAGAATCATTTAATTAAGTTGATATTATGTTTACTTGGTTAATTTATTCAATTTTTGATCGAGTAATTGTTTATTTTGATAAATATTTGAAAAGAAAACAAATGAAATTTCAACATAAAGAAGAAATTATAACTATTGATATTTCGGTAATGTTATTTGGCACAATTTGATCCAACTCAACAGTGGCAAATTTATAATACTACCTCCGTTTCATAATGTTTGTTGTTTAAGGTTTTTTTTTTAGTTTCAAAATGTTTGTTGTTTTATATAATTTGACATCCTCTCTCTCAATTTTAACCCTCTCAAATCCTACAAGATTTCTTTATTCTAACTTACCTATAATATATGAAGAGAGAAAAATATACGGAGAGAGAAAATATTGTTATTTTTTAGGAAAATATAGATGAATTAGATTTTATGGCATATATAAGGGATGGGTATATTTGTCCACGAAATTAATTCTTAATTCCAGATAAAAAAAACAAAACAACAAACATTATGAAACGGAGGTAGTATAAACAAACAAAATTATATATTAATTTTGACTAAAAATTTAACAAGTTCTCTACATGAAATTCATGTTGATCTCTCTCTTCATTAGTGTGTACATTAATTATCTATGAACAGTTCCACATAATATTATTTTCAAAATAATAACCAATTCAAAAATTCTAAGTTATCTCCAAACTGAAATCCAAATTGGAATTAAGGCATGCAATTGCAAATTCAATCATTATATTTAAATAATAGTTAAAGATTAACATTAACTTGTATATAATATAAATTTTTATTTTTAAGAATATATAGATATCTTGTTAGCATTACCATTAATATATTAGAATTAAATAATGCATACTTAACTACAAGTTCTATCATAGTTAGTATTTTATATGCTATACACTATTTCTAGGTATATCAATTGTAATTATAGCTAGCTTAGTATATATAAGTAAAATATGAAAAATACATTATTTGATAATATATTAAAGATATGATTTATTTAATACAATTATATATTTATAATTGTATGTATGTATATTATTATAGATTAAACGGTCTTTTTAATCAGAGTCATTGATCAAGTTTTAAAATATTTATTTGAGTTTTAAAGGAATTTTATTAACTTAGACGATTCTGAAAGATATGTTATTATCGATCCGAAACATTAGAAATGAAAATTATCAATTTTAAATTTTAATTATTGAAACTATCAATTTTCAATTTGGATATAGTTTAGATAATTATATATATATATATATATATAGTTGAATAATTTGTACAAGTTATATAATAGTTTTATTATAGTTAGAGATCGAAAAACAAATTACTATCGGTCTAATTTTGATATTTTTATTTTAAAATTTTTTAATCAAATTTAATAGGTAATTAATTAGTAATGATTTTTTCATTGAAAATTAATATAAAATAAAAATAAAAATAAAAAAAAAATCCTAAAAAAGTATGTATTGCACTATTGTGTGTGTTTTTAGTTTCAAATTTGAAAAAAGGTGAAAAATCCTATGACAAATTGCCTCAAATTTTCTTCTATGCATGCACCTTGTATGATGTTGCAATTTTTTTTATAATAATTTGTTTATTGTTTTAAACATTTTTATGAATTATGTGAATATTTAAAAGATACAAGTACTAAATCACTTTCTAAAATAGAATATAAGGGCATAATTGGAAAATCATAATAATCAATAATCAAAATTTGAATTGATTACTTACCATATGTTTAAAGCATACCATAATTATGAATTATATGGCCGGCCACACTATGGCCGAATAGCATTATCCTATTGTGAAGGTAGAGACTGAACTCAAAACTCTGTTGTCTCCAGATAATATTTCCATAAGTTGTGAATTGATTCTTTTAGAGAACAAACATTTAAGTCGTGGTGGTTTTTAACTGTTCTTATATTCATATTTCTGATTACACAGGTCTGAGATTATATGTAAGGCAAGAGGAGTATATTATCCGGAGGGGGTGATTTCATTGATATTCTTGTGAAAAATTGCCTTTTACTGTTAGTTTCCAACTCAAACCGAGTATTGACATTCTTTTGTTTGCTCAAAAAAATCCGCAAGTGGCTAACTCAATTGTTATTACTTATTAGCTATTGATTATCCGCATTCAATCGTGTTTTTCATAGCGATCTAAAGGTCCGTTCTGTATTCAACAAAAAATGAAGATCTCTGTTGTTTATTAATTTGATCCATTCTAACTTGAGTCTTCCCTTCTTGTTATCTAACATATTTCTTACGAAAAAATGGTTTTGGCTTGGTAAGAAAGCGAAAGCAAGTTTTTTTGAAGTTCTAAAAGGGGAAACTAAACTGATTAATGGGTATTTAGCATAATTTTGATGTTGGTTTGTTGGGGTAACAGATCCTACTTTGTTAAAGATATGTATAGAAAATGGGCAGAGATATGCCTATCTTTGTGCTGTGGGAAGAAATATGCCTTAGCCTTATTTTGCATCTTAAAATGCATGGTGTTATCATTTATAATATTTCCAATCTATGCTATATTAGTTTTAGTACAAGCAAAATTAGGACAACTGCATACTACATCTTAGCGCTGGTTCACTTTGAAGAATGGTGTTGTTGTATTCGATGCTATTTGGTTTAGGTTATCTTCTACATTTGTTGGTTATAGCTTCTGCATTTCACTCACTGTGTTGACTACAGGTGATTTTGGACATGCAAAACTTATTAACGATGAGGGTCTTTCTTCTTCCATATGAATCTTTTTAAGAGACTAGATATTTGGACTATGCATCTCTATCTAATTAACCAAAGATTGTGTTAATCTTTACATTTCTATAGCTAATATAAAAAAATATGATACGGTATGTATATTATAGATACCATATAAGATGTATATCCTACTACTACTATTACTAAAAGTAGGATAGTCGAAGGTAAAAACATAATTTATTTTTTCCCTCCAAAATTATACTACCTACCAAAGTCATGAAATTAATAAATGTATTCAATTTAATTGGCCAATTCAATTATTTCCTTCATTAATAATTTGCTAGATTTTCATTAATTAACGTATCTTAATTATTTATTTGCCATATTTGTGTCAATTAATTATTACATATGTAGATTTATTTTTTTAAACAAACATACATGGACTGTTTTAAAAAAAAAAACGTAGATTACATAGATTAGCTACAGATTTGCCAAAATTCATATACATATTATTTACCATATACATCCTAATTCATATATATCTTAATTACCATATATTCACAATACCTATAATTACAATCATTTCTCTTTAATATATATATATATACAAGTTTTGATAATAAAAGCATAAATTTAGGATATAAATTATCAATTAGCGTGAATCTTGACAGAATAAAGTTTTTCCAAGCAAACATGATAATAAAATTCTGTGTAGGTTGTTCTATATATATATATATATATATTTATATATATAAATATATATATATATATAGGTTCACTTTCTTACTCTCGAAAAAAAATTTGAAAAGTTGTATGCATCTTTTATTTATTTTTTGCTAAATGGAGATGTCCGTTCTATGCATCCATCCGTTAACATACTGTATATTTCGTTTTTATACAAGTAAAATAATAAAATTTCTCTTAGAAACTAATAGTTTTGCGGCAGTATTGTGCCATGGTTAAATTTTTCTCTCATATTTCATTAAAGTTGCTAGAGTTTTTATTTTGTGTTATTTTGTGCTGATTAACCTAACACGAGTTTAATTGGTTTCATTTTGCAGATATTTTCCAAAAAGGTACCAAGCTACTTGAAATATTATATTATCGTTTTTGTTTGAAAAAAAAAAGGTATGCTTAGATATATAGTTCTATGAAATCTCACCTGAATGAATGTTAAATTATATAATAGATTTTAATTTAGTTTTTTTTAAAAAATATAAATTATCTGTAAATTTTTAGTTCTATGAAATTTTACTTCATGTGTTCTTTATTTAGGGATCTACGCAAAAGAGACACGTAACACAATTTTACAACATTGAGCAAGTTTCAAAAATTATGACTAATTTCAAATCCCTAAAGACAAAAACATGGATTTAGATGTAGATTTGTCTAAAATATTTGTGGATACTCAAACCCCAAACAAGAATATAGTGATTTTGAATATAAGTTGGCAAGCGATGAAGAAAATACTCAAAAGACCAAAGAAATTTGTAAAAAGTATTGGGTGTCATGTATTAGATAAGTTTACTTAGTTGTATGCCATATTTTAGGTTTGTGCTCTAATGTTTAGTGAGCCAAATTATGATTTTTTTTTTTGTTTTGGTTTGCAACAAGCCTATAATATAACTATTTCATTACTACTCTCTTTCTCTCTCTCAATATATTATCTATCAACATATTTTCAAATGTACTCTATTTTAATTATGAATTATAATTTTTTAATCAGATTAAAAATGTCAATATCTCCCACTACGATCACACACCAAAATCATGTCAAGAGTTAAAATATCTTGATTAAGAGCATCTCAATGTCTCCTCACAATATATATCCCATTTCTCAACAAATATTTATCTAAAGATAAATTGAAAACGGTTACATAAAAAAGCTCATAGAAAAGAATATTTTGGAGTTACAATAATGATCGTGCATCATAGATCTATTTTGAAAATAATCTTAATAAGTTGTCAAATCATTGCAGAAACAAATTAGATGTTAATATTTAAGGAAATGCAAAAACAATTGACCACTTTATTAGTTTTCTTCTTTTTTTAAGAATTATCAATCCAAAGACTTAAAATTATTGATTTTAAATATGTCTTAAATAGAGGGTGACATAGCCGTTAAATATTAACATTATCTTGACACAATATTCTCATCATATATTAAATTAAACAAAATCAAACATAAATATCAATATTCAACAATTTATTTTATCAATTTAATAATAAATGTAATTTAAATTTATAGAATTTATATATTTTAAATTTTAAATTAAATATATTAAAAATTTGAATAAATTTTTTTAATATACTAATTTAAATATTTTTAATTTCATAAGTTAAGTTAAATATATTAAAAAATTCAAGATCCACATCCAAACTCTTTTAATGAGTTCAAAAATTAATATTTATAGACAATGTACTTGAATTTTTTATACAAAAATATATAATTTTTACATCACTTCTTCTCATTCCTATTTTTGTGTATTTGTGAATCTCTAAACATGATATGCAATCTGTGAGTCCAAGGTGTTTTGTTTCTCTATAGTTGGATTCATAAAATTACACGTAATACCATATAACAGTTCATTTAGAAAGGTAGAATATTATAACAATTCATTTGAGTTGTTTTTTTTTTTTTATAAATTCAGAAGATGTTATTGACACATACTCTATTATAAAATACATAAGAAATTCATAATTCATTCGATATAATTCATATATTTACATACTAATTCATGCATAATCGAATATCATTTTATTATATACGTAAATTATTTTTAATAATATTCACTGTGCATCGCACATGTGATATACTAGTATATCTAAAAGTAAGATAGTCGTCACAAATAGAAATAATACATTTTCCCGCCTAAATTAATTTTCTAATAATAGTGATATAATTATACTTGCAATTAAGTAAAATAAAAACTATAAATTAATTAATCGTATTACAAAAATAATGGAATGTGCGATTCTCTTTCTATGATACGAAAATTGCACATAGCTTCCTAAATTAACATATTAATATTTAGATTGTAAATCAATATATACAATTAAATCATCAATTCCATAAAATTCGTGTACTAGAATCTTGATATTAATTAATAATTATATTGCAAGGCTACAGTATATACATATTTACCATATTTAATAAATATGCCAATATTTCTCTAAATCATTCTCTATCTAAATATAAAATTAAATAATCTTAATCTTATCTTAATATATATCTAAAAGTGATATAGTATACGAGCTTATCTATATTTTTTAATTATTTATTTTCCATGTAAAACCGTCAATAATAATATATTGCAAATATATAATTATACATTTCCAGAAATTTTACATGGAGAACAATTATATAATATAAGAAGCTAATTATATTATGTATATCAATATTGAATCTCTATATATAATATGAAGCTAATTAAATCCATATATAATACTATGCAGTTACTTATGTATATATATATTTTGATTGATATTGACTTGCGAATCAATGCCGAATTAAATGAAGAGTAATTAATTGTTTCTATAATTACATAGATATAGATTATATTATATAAGGTAAATCTATAATTGCGTTAACCCGGAAATATAATTTTGACTTAGCCGTGATATCTATAACATGTTATTAAAAAAATAGTGTAAAAAGATGGAAGCGGTCGATTATAAATGCATCTTCATTCTTGGTATCTTCTTAAACTCATTTCAAGAGCGGTTTTTTCTTGCTTCACTGTCACATCCGATAGCAATATGCCCCTAAAGAAAAGTGGTAGCTTCAATTACACTTCGATTATATTGATAATCAAAATGTTGTCGGAGTTTTGTAATTTTTTTCTCTGTTATTTCTCAATCGTAAATTTCATTTGATTTTTGTATCTATAATAAATAGATTCGTTGGTGCTGATTTTGCAGGCGCCAGTTCACGTACAACGTTGATTTGTATAATTATTATTCTACTATGATTTAGATTAATGGAGTTTATTTGGATGTCATGTTGTGTCCATATTGCAGTCTCATGCATTTCGGTCGCGGAAGCTCATAGAAAAATCTCTAGCATCACCCTATTCGCGATGCTAAGTAATTCTCTTATTTATTGAGTTTAAGCACACACGATATGCAATTGATTTAATTGGCTATTGTACATTATGTTTTGATTCTACGAAATGACCTGTATTTGATCAAGTTTATTGGTTTAAGGTTATTTATGTATTGTGAATTTTGTCATCATTGTATTATTTGATCATTTGCCTAAGAAATATATACAATTTGCCAGTTTTGAAGATATTGGTGTCCGTGTAATGTCGCAGCTTCACCATAATCCCCCCTCCGATCGGGCTACTACTCCAGAAAGTTTGAATGATATTTTTAATTTAGGTTTGGAAAACAATGCATAAATGTTAGTATTAGACCATTGAGATTGGACTTCGGAGTAAAATAAGAAGATCTATCATTTAATTTTTTTATGTTCTGAAGTTGGTTTGAATTTTACTGAGTGTGTATTGATCTTAACTTCCCGTTTGTTTATTTGGTAACCATATATCAATGGCATAGAATTCAAGTTTCCACCCAAAAACAACTCATATAAGATTTGGCACAACAACTCAGAGCAACTCCCCGACATGGCCTCACCTTTCACGAGGTTCTTTTTAAGCTTCGAAAAATTAGGCCATTTTGATATATCAGATGGAATACAGAATGGAGAAATTAAATGAAGTCATTTTAAGCTTTGAAAAATTAGGCCATTTTGTTTTAGTGTATCTTATATTAATGAATTTCTTTTTTATTCAAATATAAATAAATTGTATTTTTTTTATTGATATATATGAAATTGACATGGTCTCGCCCTTTCACGAGGTTCTTTTTATGTTTTCTTTCAATATCTTATTTGATTTAATTTAATTTAGATTTAGATAGTGTGCATGATTGTATAAGTTTTGGTAATTATAAATAGATGATTGCATGTTACTCCTACTGATTTCAAATCCTATTAAGATATATTTTTCTAAAAAAATGCATATTTTCTATTTAGAAAGGGTTAACATTGAGAGAAAATGCTTGAAAATATGGTGAAATTTTGAAACAAACTAAAAACTCTAAAATGACAATTGATTTGAAACACAGAGATTAGTAATTATAAAAATGGTGCATCGTCGTACTTTCAACTTCACTTTGTTTTTACTTCACTTAATAATAAAATAGTTTAAGCCTATTAATTAATCCAAATGTGTTCTTATGTACGTCTATAGGTTATAACCTGCAAAATTCAAAGAGGAAAAAAAATATTTTTTTATCGATTCAGAATCCAAAAAAAGAAAATTATCAATTTTGGACTCTAAAAATTATGTATTTTATTTTTAAAAAATTACATTCATACAAATTTTCATCAAAAACTATGTATTAATTATTTTTTTAATTTTAATAAAGAATATGTTTTAAAAAAAATGATAATTAAAAAAATTACATGAATCAAAGTACATGAGTTTTTTGAGTCATAGATTGATACATTTTTATCATATAATAGTATCTATAATAAGAAAATCCAAACAAATGTAAAAGTATATTAAAAGGTTTTATAAATATTTAAAAATAATTTATAAGATTTTGGATATTTATTTACAAAAATAACATTAAATTTATAGTTGGGTGCATATAGTTACAGGTAATGAAATAAATTACTACGACCAAATAACATAACTATTCATTTAGAAAGACAAAAACATCATAAAATTCATCGATGATCTTTTCTTTTATAAAGTCGAAAGACAAAAACATCATAAAATTCATTGATTGACACATTCCATAAAAAAATTCACAAGTAGAGATAATAAAATATCATGCATCTATAACAATAATTTCATGATACCATCCAACATTTTTTAAAAATTCATGTAGTAAAGATTTATCATTTATTTTTTTATCTGAAAAGAAGGTATTATCGTTTTCTCTCTATTATCCTTAAACGAACATAACAATGCTTATTCATATACTTTGCAATTTTCATAGTATAGGTGAAGAGACAATCAAATATTATAAATTATTAATTTCACAAACCACTATTATTCAATTGTTATTTTTATTGCATATTGCTCCTTTAGTCCTTTACATAGTTCGTCCCAAATTTGTTGTATTACATTTGTTTGTATCAAAACACGAGTTAAGGTGTTCGCCATTATTGTGGTGAAGACATATAGGCAGTAGATCGAGTCAGCTTTACCAATCATTATATTTGACTATCATTTAGTTTTTTTTTAACCCTTATATTATTGGTTTTTTGTTTTTTTTTTTTTACACCTTGCATATCTTACATTTCAATCCTAATCTAATATTGCCTTAAATGATGCAACACTTATATTTTCAAACTCCATTATTTTTAAGTTTGTTTGAAAATTAACATGATTCTATTAAATATCATTTAATATATATTTGAAATGGATAATGGGGAAGTTATAAAGCTCGTGATAGAAAAATCAATATAAAGTCATGATTAATTTTTTTAGATTATTGAAAATTTTTGTTATATGAGCGAATATTATGCATAATTTCACATTTTTTAACATATTTGGTGCAAGTAATCTTTTAATAATTAGAATAATAAAATTTATTGTGACATTTTAATAAAATACTAAATTTATGTATCTTATCCGTGCATCGCACGAGTGATATACTAGTTTAATTAAAATCGTAAAAGGTCCATTTTTTTTGGCTACCGCGGGTCGATCGAATCCGGGTTCGGGTCGGGCGGATATATATATATACATAGGGGTGGGTTCCAGAAGGAACCATACCCCACATGAGAACCGAGAACCAATCTCAGCCATAGATTGATCCGATTTGGACGGTCAAGATCAGATCAAAATTAAAAAAAAAACGGTGGCATTATTGTAATAAATCACAACTTCGGTGCCCTTGAAACTCGTCGAGGTTAAAATCGTAAATTTGAACGTATTCAAATTCTAAAGTCATTTTTCAGAGAAAATTCTATAGCACGAACTCGCGCAAAAACCAGAACACTAAAGATTTGAAAGATAAGCTGAAAATACTTACAAATCAACCTTTAAAAACTCCGAAACAATCAACAAAATCCTCAGAAAAACATGAACACTCAAGGTAATATGTATTTCATTCTTACTTTAAGAAATTTCATTTTTTTTAGCGATTATACTGTGTTGATTTATCAGTTTACGGTTGCTATAAACATCCATTTAGCGTTATATTATGATAATTTAACAATGTATTTTCTATTTTTCTAAGCACAACACGTACAAAAACCTAATCTTGCACAAACTGTATTTATTTTTATTGCAAGTAAATTTTTCTATTTCATTTTGTACTGTTAAATGACGGATAACTTGTATAAACATGTTAAACCTAACAATGTTTGCAATATATATGTGATTTACATGTATATTTTTTATTTTAGGGTTTTAGCATTCTCATTCTCCTATTTTAGCAGTATCATGACTTATTTTAGCACTCTCGTGATTTATTTTAGCGCTCATTTTTTAGCAGTCTAGTGATTTATTTTAGCATGGCACTTGTTTCAAACATTAGCATGAAACACTGTTATATGTTTGTTTAATTTTAGCATTCAGTTTCTGTTTCTTTAGCCTTGCAATTGATTTTGAGAGTTTCATATTTTGCTTCTTTTTTTGTCAACATACATAACACCTTTGTCTATCTGTGATTCAACTGCACATTTTCTTGATTTTAGCACTCTAGTTT
The DNA here is from genome assembly GCA_026008535.1 of Perilla frutescens. Classification (NCBI taxonomy): domain Eukaryota; kingdom Viridiplantae; phylum Streptophyta; class Magnoliopsida; order Lamiales; family Lamiaceae; genus Perilla; species Perilla frutescens. The sequence goes on from BRKX01000014.1 coordinate 48,593,465, forward strand.
ATAGTTTAAGCACTGTGATGTGATATTTTAGCATTCAGATTCTGTTCTTTAGCATTCTAATTGATTTAGGGGTTTCATATTTTGTTTCTTTTTTATAAAACTAACACCTTTTGTCCATTTTGTAATTCAACTTCGCATTTCCTTCATTTTAGCACTCTAGTTTACAGTTTTAGCACTGTGATGTCATATTTTAGCATTCAGTTTCTGTTTCTTTAGCATTGCAATTGATTTTGGGAGTTTCATATTTTGCTTCTTTTTTTGCCAACATACATAACACCTTTGTCTATCTGTGATTCAACTGCACATTTTCTTGATTTTAGCACTCTAGTTTATAGTTTAAGCACTGTGATGTGATATTTTAGCATTCAGATTCTGTTCTTTAGCATTATAATTGTTTCATATTTTGTTTCTTTTTTATAAAACTAACACCTTTGTCCATCTGTGATTCAATTGCACATTCCCTTGATTTTAGCACTCTAGTTTAGAGTATTAGCACTGTCATGTTATATTTTAGCATTCATGTTCTGCTTCTTTAGCATTGCATATTTTGTTTCTTTTTCTGTAAACATAACACTTTTGTCCATCTTCAATTCAACCGATTCTATTTTCTTTAGCATCGCAATTGATTTTAGGAGTTTCATATTTTGTTTCTTTTTTTGTAAACATAACACCTTTTGTCTATCTGTGATTCAACTGCATATTTTCTTGATTTTAGCACTCTAGTTTACAGTTTTAACACTGTGATGTCATATTTTAGCATTCATATTCTGTTCTTTAGCATTGTTATTTCTGTCTAGTTAACAGAATTATACATAAAAATTATAGGTGCTAAAAGAACTGGAGAAAGTGAAACTAGCACACCCCAAATAGTACAAACAGCCCCAAACATTGATAGATATCCACTATTACAAGCAACAACATTGCCATCAATTCTATCACAGGCTGTTACAGAAATGAATAAAGCACAAGAGGAGGCAGTGAAACAACTGGGGTTCGGCAGCATTCTTCATTTGGATATAACCAAATTGCCACAAAAGATAACATACTGGCTGCTCGAAAACTTCGACCCAGTATCAAGAGAACTTCAACTTCAACATGGGAGAAGGTTGAGGATTGAGGTCTCTGATGTGTCTGTGATCTTCGATTTTCCCAGAGGACCACACAAGATACAAAAGAGTATTAGAGGCCAGATATGCCAGGTCATGCAGAAGGATGAGTTACTCACTAGCATACTCTCAGATACAATAGCAGGAGAATGGTTCAAGATGAACTTCATGATTCTGGTAATTACTTCCATGATCGAGAACTATGAGGATGGACATATTTACAAAAACTTGATGGACTGTCTGCAAGATATTGAGAACGTTAGTCAATATGACTAGTGTGACTATGTCTTGAGATCATTGGTGAACCACACTATCAAGTGGAAGAGCAACAAAACCATGCCCTTCACAGGTCCTATTCTGTTTTTGTTGGTAAGTCATATTAATTATTTATTTTTTATTGTAGTTCTTGTATAATAAATAGGAAGTGTTTATAGTTCTTGTATAAACACTACAACCATTTATCTATATACATTACTACAAAAAACTGTCAACTTCAAACAGATGATGTACTTGGATAGAGTTGAAGTGTACTTCCGGGAGGTGCCGAGGTACATCCCAGTATTCCATGAATGGAATGATACTTTGCTTACTGATAGGGAGTTAACAGAGCTTGCTACTGGAAATTTCGGAGGTGGCTACCCTTGGCCGGCATACACAATGGCTGAGTTCATACAAGAAAACAGAGAGAGAGCTTGTCGGGTAGAAGAAGTTCGACAGAGAGAAGTCGAACAAGAACAGATTCCAACTGTGAATGAGCAAGACATTGCGTCAGCTCATAAGGTCATATACCATCACTAATATATTTTTATGTTACTAATTTCTTTGTTTAGAATCATCACCGAATTCTATTTTTATAAATAACTATTTACTTATCTGATTTGAACAAAAAAATATCAGAATCAAAGAGAAGATTTGGCAGAGGAGAGACAGCAGCAAGAGAAAGGGAAGGGATTAGCTGTTGAGATCCCTGAGACAGAGAGATACAGTTCAAACACTCCAGTAAGCATTTCAATAATTATATAATTTAGCATTCTTCATTCATTGTTTAGCATTGTCATCAAGTTTAGTAATAATGTTCAGAACAAAATTTACAATATTATGAAATGATTACTAAAATAGGCAATCAAAAGGCCCAGAGAAGAGGCATACAGTGAGATGCCCACAGAGACAGCTGAAACAACCAGAGTCAGCAAGAAAAAGGTGTTTACCACATAATATTACATATATGATAACTTATATTGTTAACAGGTTTTTAATTCCAATTAACATCTAAAAATATACAGAAGGCAGTGATCCAAACAAGCACAGTCTCCACAAGGTCAAGGGCCATAATGAAGCAACCCGACCATTTTAGAAACCTTGTGGATACAAGAGAGACACTGACATCTTCTGACTGTGAGCTGCACTATTGGGCGATGGAAAACAAGAGTGATGATGAAAGGTACATTTATAATACATTACTATTAATATAAATAAAAATTATAAGTGCCATTTTGTTCTACCAGACTGCACTTTACACTAAAAAAACAAATTTATCCAAAATTAGGGAGGTTGTCTTGTATGCTGATGAGCGGACAGAGTTGAGGAGAGCTGAGATGCTGACTTTGAACAAAAAAACATACATAAGTTCTGCTGTCATTGATGTATGGAGTAGCATATTGAACTATGCTCAAGCAAAGATTCCTGAACAACAGACTCCCAGGAGATTTTTCCTAACGACTAATGTTTCCGTAAGTGAATAATTTCATAGTTACTATTTATAATTAACTCACTTTATTCTGTTTTAAAAAACACTACACATTCATGATAAAAAAATCTTCATTTTGTCTTTATAGAACTACATAGTTGTTGCGCATCCAGAGGGATGGAATGAGCAGAAGATTTCAAAGCTGTTTGTTGACAACATACTCCATGAATTAAGAAAATATCCAAATGTGGAAGTAGATAAGATGGACATGGTACGTATTCATTATAAAAATTGTAAAAAGTTATCATGAAAATAACTAAATGTACACTATTTTGTTTGCAGTTTTTCTTTCCAATAATCCAATCAGAACACTTCTACATTATTGTCATTGATACAAGAAGAATGGTGGCTGATATCATTGACAATTCAAATACCATGGGAGGAGAGCATGACGACCCCCTATTGAAATATGAGCATATCCTTGCAAAACTGGTAAGAAAACATATCTATTTATTGATTTTTTCACTAGTGAAATAAATTAAAAAAAACACATTCAATTCAATAATAAAAATGAACTAACTTTAATCATAAATTTCAGATCAAGCTCTTCGTTCACTTCTTGAAGATGACTAGGCTTGAAAAACTAACAAAAGAAGTGTCTGAAAATATCAAGAGCATGAACCGCCTTTAAATGCCGTGGAGAACTTCAACAAACAAGACTGATTGTGGGGTCTTTGTAATGCGTCATATGGAGACGTATATTTGGGATGCTGTGAGGAATTGGAGGAGTGGATTAAGAGCCAAAAATGAAATGCAGCTGAAATACTTAAGGATCAAGTATTGTGCTGCCATTCTTACTGCAGAATGCAACATCCACAGGCAGAGGAACATCAGAGATTCAAGACTCTACTTCCGAGCATCTTCTAAAGACAACCAAATCAGTTTTGAAAAGCTTTACCTAGAAGATGATAATCAGTGAACAAATATTATATATGTAACAAATTCTCTAATGCTTTAGACAACTTTCATATTTCATATTTTTGGATTATGGAATGTTTATGTTGAAATCTTTGTTTTGTGAAATATGGATAGTTTTGTGAAAATATTTGTACTAATTTGCTTCCTTGGAATTTGCTGGGGCACATCATAATTTGCACATCTAAGGTCTAATTATAGGGCACTTTGAGAAGCTACTGTAATGCATGTATCATGTATGAAAGCTACTGCTGCTCCTTACTTTAGTCACGCATAGGATATTAGAAAATTTATGAAAAGTTTCGCATGCTAAAATTGTGAGTAACAGTGCTAAAAATAAAACTAGAAGAGCTAAAATATATTGCCACATTAAACGCAAAATTCAATTTAGTAAATCTCATACAAATCAAAGTCGCATATGCTAAAACTTCAACAAACTTTTCTAAAGTAGAACCCACTAGTGCTAAAAATCAAAATACGAATCCTAATAATATAAACAATCATTCTAATGCTAAGATAAATAATACTGAAGAAACAAAGTAAAAACCATATATGCTAAAGTAGAAACTAAAAGTGCTAAAATACAAAATACTAGTGCTAAAATACAAAACACTTGTGCTAAAATATGAAATATCAGTGCTAAAGTATAAAACTATTGTTCTAATGCTAATACTAAATTTTATTCAATTAAAATACATTTCACCAAAAAAATATTGCCATGTGGCAAAGATATGTTCTTTTATTCAAATTTTCGAGGCTAATACAACCATAAAGGCTCCTTTTTCTCTAGTAAAAAAAATTCAAATGTGCAACTCTTCAACTTCTCTCCATTATCTCCCAAAAAAAAATTCTTCCAAAAAAAAAATATGAATTGGTCACAAGACACTGAAGAATTTTTTATTGATCTTTTACATACTCGAGTTGGGATGGTGGATGTATCTGACAACTACGAGGTTGTAGATTCTCTGGATGATATTTCAATGACGATGACGATGGTTCTTAATCAAAGAGTTAGATTGATACAACTCGTGCTGAAATTGAACGAATTAAATGAGAAGATATGGAGTTTCCATCTTTTCATACGACACCCTGGAATCTATTACAACGAATACCAAAATATAGTCATAGCGAGAGACGAGTATTTTGAGCGAGTGGGACAAAATGTAAGTATGATTTATTTTTCACATTTTAATTTTACTACCCTAACACAATATTTTTTTTTTGTCGAATTTTATGACACTAGGAGAGTCCAAGGTGGAGGGACTTTAGGCTGCATGGAATGCCATACTTTGAAGAACTTCGTGAGATCATGGACGGCGCCGGTGGTTTCGGCGGTGTGGATTTTGACTAGTTGGCTTCCTTTGTGGCTTGATACCAGAAGCCACATTAAGCAACTACTTGTTCATTTTGCATTTCAGAAGGATTTTAGGGTTTTGTAATTATTGTAAAAAATTACACTTGTTGCATAATTTTTTTGATAATTTAATCGTGTACTAATTATTATTAATTTCAGTGTTTTTTCATTTTGTTTGAAACTACAAGTGCTAAAATACAATGTACCAGTGCTAAATAAGAAACTTCCAGTGCTAAAATAATTAAGACTTAAGAATGGTAACTATGCAGGGTTATGATTTATTATAGTTTTTAAAATTCATGTGTTTTTGATAATGTATTCTTTAGCATTGATATTTCATACCTTGAGGGCTCGATAGTTATAATTTTGATTAGATTGAACGGTTCGCTTGCAGCTTTGGTAAGATTCCCCCCCAAAGATTGAGCAAACTACACTGTATATCTTGTGTTATTTGTATTATATTTATATTGTGTAATTTCATGAAATCTACTGGGTACATATCACGTATAAAGTATAATACATAAATCATTTTATAAGAAAAATCTTAAAAAAAAAGATTTACAGATATGCCCTCAAGGTATGAAATATCAATGCTAAAGTAGAACCCACCAGTGCTAAAATACAATGTACTAGTGCTAAATAAGAAATTTCCAGTGCTAAAATAATTAAGACTTAAGAATGGTAACTATGCAGGGTTATGATTTATTACAGTTTTTAAAATTCATGTGCTTTTGATAATGTATTCTTTAGCATTGATATTTCATACCTTGAGGGCTCGATAGTTATAATTTTGATTAGATCGAACGGTTCGCTTGCAGCTTTGGTAAGATTTCCCCCCAAATATTGAGCAAACTACACTGTATATCTTGTGTTATTTGTATTATATTTATATTGTGTAATTTCATGAAATCTACTTGGTACATATCACGTATAAAGTATAATACATAAATCATTTTATAAGAAAACTCTTAAAAAAAAGATTTACAGATATGCCCTCAAGGTATGAAATATCAATGCTAAAGAACCCACCAGTGCTAAAATACAATGTACCAGTGATATATAAGAAACTTCCAGTGCTAAAATAATTAAGACTTAAGAATGGTAACTATTAGTCCAAAAATGGTTATTTCTCAAGTGCTAAAATATGAAATATCAATGCTAAAGTAGAACCCATCAGTGATAAAATATAAACTACCAGTGCTAAACTAAACATAACCCTACATAGTCCCACAAGTGCTAAAATACAATCTACCAGTGCTAAATAAGAAACTTCCAGTGCTAAAATATGAAATATCAATGCTAAAGAATACACTATCTTTCTAACGCTAACACAATAAAAATTAATATATAACTATAAATTTTATATTAAAAAAAATATATATTTATAAATACTTTATAATTGAAGAAAATATAAAAAACTTTTTTTCCAAAAAAAAACAAAAAAACTGATAATAAAAAAGAAAAGAAAATAATAATAATAATAATAATAATAATAATAATAATAATAATAATAATAATAATAATAATAATAATAACCCGCCATGTATTCAATTATCAAAACATAACTTCTGCAAAAACATAAACACACAAACACGCAAAAGCTTTTCGATTCAAAGACTTCAAACACAAAAACATAAACGATTAGGGTTTTATCAACATTTTAATTCAAAAACTTCAAACAACAAAATCATCAATATGGAAAAAACACCAAGCACAGAGCTGGTAAAACGGAAGAACCGAAGCGACTCTTCGAAAAAGAAGAGAAAATCTGAAGAGATGCCGATTGAAAAAGGTACATAACACATTCTTCTTTCGTTCATCATAAAAATAAAGTATGTGTGTTTCATTTTGGTTCTAACAAAAAAAAAATATGCAGAAAGGAACAGTGCTAAAACCCTGACAAAACCTGATATATCACGAAATAAACACTTACAAAATCTAAATACGTAAAAATGTTATCGTTTACTGATAATAATAACATGTATACGAAATCAAAATATTTAGAAATGTATATGCATTTTGCACACTGTGTTGCATGTCATGATTTCCTTTTCAATGATCTCAAACAGTAACATCGTGAATGATTTATGTCTTAATGTGTAGCATCACTATATTAGAAAATGAATTAGCATCAAGGAGATCAAACTCTAAGCATAAGACTTCTTATCTTTATAAACATATTTAATATAATGACAAAATTTTTCCATGCTCTGTTTTAGTTATAATGATAGTATAATATTATATAATCAAACCAATGCTAAAATAAGAGGTTACAATGCTAAAAACCTACAATATTATCAACCAATGCTAAAATAAGACATTACATTGCTAAAAAGCTACAATATTAATTCTGAAAATGCCTAACCAGTTAATTATATAACATACATGGTCTATTTATAATGGTACTATAGTGTCATATCATGGATTAATTGTGTGTTGACATGTAGCAAAACTTTATTACTATGAAATTACTACTAATTTTTTTATCAAATATGCTAATGTTTCATTTTAGCACTAGTTTTCTACAGAATTAACATCAACAGATATACAATATATACTCAAAAATAATAGTATTAATAAAAACTATACATATATAGGTACCAGCAAAAAGACAAGGTCCACAGATGATATTAATATATCAATAACTAATGAGATAAGATCAAAGAGTAAACATGATGTCAATGCTCTCAAATCTCGGTCAAGAACATTAGCACTGACATTACTTGAAATGATAAGATCTACACCAGACTCAGATGTTGAAGACACAAGTGCTTCTGAATCCAAGAGTCCAGCAGCAAAATCCAAGCAGGGAGATCTTCAAATGCTTAAAAGCAGAACAACACCGCGCATATTATATGATGCAATCAAAAATTTCACAGATGAGCAGAAGAGTGCTGTTGAATCCCTTAGATTTGGGAGCATTCTGCATTTGAATATAAAGGAATTACCCCATGTACTTAGCTACTGGTTGGTAGATAACTTTGATCCCGAGAGTTGTGAGTTGATCCTGAAGAGAGATCGACGATTGCACGTAGATGAAACTGATGTATCATTGATCATGGGGTTTCCAAGTGGTCATCTACATATAGAAAAGAAACCTAGAAGTCAAAGCTGCAGTCAAACGAAGAAATGGCAAGAGAAGTTTGATAAACATGAACACAGAATCTCTTCGGCACATGTTTCAGAAAAAATGCAGGAAGATAAAGCTGGTGGAAAATGGTTCAAGATACATTTTATGGTTCTGCTTACAAATAGCCTCATTGAATCAACGGGGAATGGATATGTACATCCACAGCTGGTACACATCTTCGATGATGTTGACAGAATATGTGAGTACAATTGGTGTGAGTACACTATAAGGTGTCTGGTGCAGAAGACAATACTTTGGAGAAAGAAGAATGATAAATACTACAATGGACCAATCCTGTTTTTAATGGTTAGTTTAGCAATTAGCATACATGATTAAAATCAACTCTGAATTTCCATGCTCATGCTAATGTGCATAACATTTACCCCCCCCCCCCCACAGATATTTTATATGGACAGAGTAGTGTCCTATAACAGAAGAGTTCAATGATCAATTCCAGCATTCAAAGGCTGGACACACAAGCTTATGTGCAAGAGACAACAGTCAGAATTGAAAGGAGGTGGTTTTGGAGGAGGCCATATTTATGGCCCGTATGAAGAAGAAGAGTCTGAAAGAAAGGCTGAGAACACCATTCCTTGTTTGGAGGCTGGTCCTCAGGAACGTGAAGCTCCATTTGCTCTGGAGGCTAGTGTTCAGAGAAATCAAGATGAACAACCAAAAAGTCCTATCCCAGTATCGACATTAGATCCTGTGCAAGAATATGCTCAGAAGCTGATTGATGACTGCAAGAGAATGGCTGATATAATGACTACATTGATGAAAACAGTACAGAATGTGCCACAACACATGATGGAGAACGTCTTCTTCAAGAAGTCATATGAAACAGCCTAGCAGCTTTTGGTAAAGAAACAACCAAGTCCAATTTCGCAGGCATCACACACTCAGACCCAGCCACAAGCAACGCCAAACGATGATGAGTTCTGGAGTGATCCAGCAAAAATATCAGCAATTGAGGAGATTGAAAGAGCTTTGGCAAAGCGTGGAGAGCTTGAGAAGATATATGCTGATGAAGGCCCAACATTCAGTCTTGGGATAAGTGATGATGCATGGGCTGGGATAATGAAGGTTACACAGGAAATTTCTGAACAGAATATGGTGGTTGAGGAACCAAATCAAACTGACACATTTGATACTGAAATCCTGGAGAATGCAATGAGGCAGGTATGGAAAAAATATTTTTAATACTTTAGCACTCTCATGATTTATTTTAGCACTTCCCTGATTTAGTTTAGCACACCATGATTCATTTTAGCACTCTCATGGCTTTTTTTAGCACTATAATAACTTATTTTAACACTATCATTACTTACTTTAGCACTATCATGGATTATTTTAGCATTCTCGTGCATTGTTTTAACACTATCATAAACTTATTTTAGAAATACCTAATATACATAAAAACTGATTGCAGGCAGAGGCTGAGCATCTAAACTTAAAGAAATCAAAGCTACATGAGACTGATGCACCATCAAAGTCAAAAAATGTTCTGGATAATGATGAGGTGTGATATAGCTATGGAAAAAGTATTTTTAATACTTTACCACTCTCATGATTTATTTTAGCACTCCCATGATTTAGTTTAGTATCCCATGATTCATTTTAGCACTGCAATGACTTATTTTAGTACTATCATTACTTACTTTAGCACTATCATGGATTATTTTAGCATTCTCATGCATTGTTTTAATACTGTCATAACTTATTTTAGAGATACATAATATACATAAAAACTGATTTCAGGTAGAGACTGAACATCTAAACTCAAATACATCAAAGTCAACAAATGTTCTGGATAATGCTGAGGTGTGATATAGCTATTAAAGTAACATTCAACATCTTTATTACACTTTTACAAAAAGTCTAATAAATCTTTATTTCAAAACACATGATACATGCTCAAGCTACCCGAATGGAGACAAGAACTAAACAGCAGAAGAAGCCATCTGATAAGCTGATGTCACCATACAGGGTCAGAACTGTTGATATCAAGGAATAACTTGACAAGCAGCAACAGGAGATATTCTACTGGGTGGTGCAGAATGATACAGAAAGCAGGTATGTGACTCATGCTATGAAAAAAATACTTAATAAAAGATCATATTGTATACTGGTATATGACAGCCTTTCTATTTATATTGAATTACCAGTGAACAAATCTTGTATGATGACACGCGAGTCTCCATTACACGGGAAGATATGACTACCATGGCTCCATTTGAATACATCAGTGCCTCTGTTCTGGATGTTTGGAGCACCATCCTCAATGAAAATGAGAAAATACGAGACCCGAACTCTAAACTAAGATTCTTCTTCAGTACATAGCCTTGCGTAAGTGTGTACTTTAGAAGAAATCCATATAAAGTGCTTAAACTGCAGTCAATATAATTAAAAAAATGTTCTTCTCGCAGAGCTTCACTGTGGTTGATGCACCATCTTCATGGGATTCTTCCAAAAGATGCGCATCTTTTGCTGACAAAATAGCATATGAGCTCAAATGCTGCCCATTGGTATCTTTGAGCGATGTTGAACTAGTATTACTGCTACGGTGTTTGTTTAGCATTGTGAAAATTTATATTAGCAATACATATCTATATCAATTAAATAAATTTTTTTTGACAATCCATATCAACTCTATGTGCAGTTTTTCTTCCCTATCTGCCATTCAAATCACTTCTTCTTTATCTCCATTGATTTGATTAACTTCAATGTTGAGATTATTGATAACTCAAGTGCAACGGATAGTGAAAAGGATGGAATCAAAATCAAGTATAGAAACATTCTAGAAACCCTGGTAAGATATGAATTTGTCACCAATTATTTTTTGTCTCTATGTGTAGCAATTAAAAAAACTAATTTTTAAAAACACATGCAGGTGAACTTTTTTGCTGACTTCCTCACAACTTCTGGACTTGAAATGAAATCAAATGGATTGAGGGAAAAACATTAGATTACCAGGATGAAGATGCCATGGAGGGGTATGAAGAACAAGTATGATTGTGGTATCTATGTCATGAGGCACATGGAGACATATAGAGGTGGTGGTTTGAAAAACTGGAGGAGTGGTCTGAAGAAATCCAATGACAGGAAATTGAAATTTTTAAGAGCAAAATAATGTGCTGCAATCATAAATGCAGACAGTAACACACTGAAGGATCAACATCTGAAAGCTGCAAATCTATTCTACAGAAAATCATGTACCCAGGGGGAAATTGTGGTAGACCCCACAAAAATGAGAAAATTGAAATAACTTCTTAGATAATGATTTGAAAATCTATATTTACATATGATACAATTTTTGTCTTTTGATAGTATATAGTATTGGTGGATGAATATTTTGTACTAACTGACACAATTTCTTATTCTTGTGAATACTTTAGTATTCACAAAGTATAAAGTGTTAATATAAATGAATAGTTCAGAAGTTTAGCACTTGCATATGATTTTTTAGCACTTGTCATTCCTTTTGTAGCACTAATATTTGTATTCTAGATTTTGAATTCTACTTTAGCACTAAAAGTTTTTATTTTAGCACCGATGTTTTATACTTTAGCACTAGTAAAGCATTTTTGAGTTTTCAGTAGTCTATGTATTTTATCATTAAAATTAGACATATAACCTCATAATATCTGGTATTTTCTGTTTTACCAATTACAGTTCTTTTTTTAGCATTGCTATATAAAGACAGACTACCATCTTAAAAAATATAACTGAAAGTTTGATCAATTTGAATAATACATAGTAATCATAATTTTTCATTTTAGACTCGTTTTTCTTCCATCTCTCTCTCTCTCTCTCTATATATATATATATATATAGCAGTTTTGGACATTCTAGCAGTGTTTTAGCAATTACAGTTCTTTTTTTAGCATTGTTATATAAAGGCAGACTACCATCTCTAATAAATGTAATGCTCCTCCTAAACTTAGAGGGCGAGCAATCACTAAATGGAATAGTTCAGTGGTTTTAGCACTTGCATATGATTTTTTAGCACTTGCCATTTCTTTTTTAGCACTAGTATTTGAATCCTAGATTTCAAATTCTACTTTAGCACTGAATGTTTGAATTTTAGCACTAATGGTTTGTTCTTTAGCACTTATGTTTCCTTGTTTAGCACTAATGTTACACAACTGCTAGAAATATTAAAACCTTTATTAGCAATTCAAAAAATTAAACAACATCTATACCTATTTAGCATTATAAGAAAGAATATTGCTATCATTAATAAAAAAATCAGTATAAAAAAAAGTACAAAAAATAAAATAAAATGAATCTACTTCTTCCCACAATTCCTAGAATCATGATTGGCTTTCTTCCCACACTTCTTGCAGGTCCGTAAAGGTTTCTTTTTGCATTCAGCTCTTGCCGCTTCTTTTGATTTTATACGACTTGCACTGCCTTTTGTCTTCACAAGCTCAGGTGGATGCACCTCAACTTCACTAGGTGCACACAATCCATAAAAATTAGAAAATAATCTACTCTTCTTTGACATAGTATCGTCTTCAATATCACCAGATGAAAACCCCTCCCTTAACTCGCGTAAACTTTGCAACAACAGAGATATATTTACCGTGTCACCTTCAGCAACAGAAAGACATGCATAAAACTCAGAAATTAATAGGTTCGTAACAATTTTGTTCTCCTTCAACAAAAAACACTGATCATCCAACAATGCACCTGCTTCATTAATTAGTGAAGACTTCATCAACGGGACACAATATATTTAGGAGGTATCGACTCCAATTTTAAATCTTTGAATAGAGTGAATATGTGGCAGCACAGAATCCCATCCCTCACAAATTTTAAACAACTGCATGTAGTGGAATCCTCAACCTTGTTGTGAACAACCTTATTTGTAGCACCAAAACCATCCTTCACTTCTAGCATCACAACTGAATCATTTTCTGAAATATTACAAACACAACATACATAACATGCATCTTCAATCTCCTTCTGAACCACGTAGAACTTATTCCTAGTATAAACAGTGGCAGCATGTTTCTCAAATGTGAATGGGGTCTTCAACTGAGGAATTGACGACTCATCAACGCTGTCCAAGTAGGCATGTGCATGTCTCTGAGTATCAAGTGCGCTATCAAAGTTCATCAAAAACTCAACAAGGTTTGACTTTGATCTAAGAAACCTAGAATAAAAACTGTTCACACTCTCTGAAATTGAGGTAGTCCTGCACAGCCCACTCATCGGTAAATCCCTAAAATATACAGGCACCCAATCTTCACGAATATCATACAATGACTTGAACCAACTATCATCTGCAATCTAAATTCAACCATAATTTCCTTCCATATCAACTCAAAATCTATGATGTTTATACAATTAGACCACACAATACTATTTAATCTCTTTCTGAATGTCTCGTTCTTTCTGATATGCGCAGACAACTTATCTGGAACTTTAAACATAATATGCCACATACACAATCGATGTCTGGTATTGGGAAGTACCTGTCTTACTGCAACCTTTAATCCAAGATCCTGATCAGTGATTATTAGGCTAGGAGAAGCACCCATACAATCCTTGAATTTCTGAAGAACCCATGAATAAGATTCAGCATCCTCACCTGACATTAAAGCAACACCAAATGTTACAATCTTTCCGTGATTGTCCTTCCCGGTGAAGGGTGCAAAAATCATTGAATACCTGCAACAATATAAAAATTCACAAACCTCTGTTATTATCATGTCTTTATCATTGTATATAAAAGATTCAAACATTAGGTAACAGTGCTAAAAAAGGGAATGCAAGTGCTAAAATATACACTACAAGTGCTAAAAAAGGAAGTGCAAGTGCTAAATAGGAAAATACCAGTGCTAAACCACCAGAATGCTAAAACTAATAGAACATCAAGTCTAAACAATATAGCACACTAACCTGTTAGTCCTATATGTTGCATCAAACGACACAACATCCCCGGATAGAGAAAAGTTCCTTCTCGATATAGGATCAGCCCAAAACACACACCTCAACTGATCATCCTTGTTAACTTCATAATCAAATGTGAAAGCAGAACATAGTTCATGCCTTTTGGACATTTTATCCAACATCATTTGCGCATCAACACCCACAGTATACGCCTTGAGATCTCGACTGAAGTTTTTGAAATCAATTGCTGTACAGCCTATATTGGAATATCCACCAACAACTTCTTTTACTAATCTAAATGTTGTCACAGGTCCGATGTTCACCCTTGCACAATTTAAAATAAACATTTGATGTGAAGGATCTATATTCCTATTCAGATTCATAAACTCTCTGTGTGTATCCGTAACAAGAGAATGTGTATGTTTTTCTTCAAATAATCCAACATTGTACCCATCACAACCAATATACTTAAAACTAATCCTAGCCATACAGGAATTCCTCTTCGACACATGATGTCTCTTTTTCTTTGAAGATTCACCAAAATCAACAGATGTCTTCTTAAGTCCCTCACAGCTACATAGAACATACTTCTAAATTATAGTACAATCTTTAGATCTCTTTGTAGTAGACAGACGAGTATCAAATCCGTACGATGATGCATACACCTTGTAAAATGTTATACCATCATCTAAAGTAGGGAAAGTCTTGCCCAAGGCAGGCTTCAAAGATGGTTTACATTCAGGTGTGTAAAATTCAGAAAACAAAGATGAAATCTCCAAATTGGAAGAAGCACAATCTGCACATTTATAACATATTCTAAGATCATGATGTAAAAATTCATAGTGCTGCTAAAGTATCTTACAGTAGTGCTAAAGTAGTTCACAGTAGTGCTAAAATAGATAACAACAGTGCTAAAATATTTCACAGTAGTGCTAAAGTATATGTTAAGTCAAGGATATAATTTAAACTGATTATTTGGATAATCATTCATATTGTCATGCTAATAAATCTACAGATATACAGAAAATCAAAACTCAAAATATACAGCCTTAAAAACACAATAGTGCTAAACTAGGTTACAAAAGTGCTAAAATAGTTCACATCAGTGCTAAAGTACAAGACAGAAATAAAAAATGAACACATGACAATTATATTTACATATTGTTATCATAACACCATACAAATAATAAGATGTTAATAAACAGTATGACTTAACTTCGTATAGCAAATGTCTGACCAAAGTTTACTTTTTGCATGGCTAATAATTCATATTGTGATGCTAATAAATATATAGTTATACATAAAACGAAAACACACAATATGCAACATTAAGAACACATGCTCATCGTCAAGATTTCAAAATAACATCTTAGTAAGCTTCATCAACCTAAAAGCAGTGCTAATATAGTTCACATTAGTACTAAAATACGTTATAACAATGCTAAAGTAGTTCACAGTAGTGCTAAACTACATGTTAAGAAAATATTATTTATAATACTCGTTTGTTATTCCAAATTCTGCATTCATCGTACAAATATTCTATTAACAAGATACTCTTATGATATTCAATCGTTTATACAATGATAAAAACTAAATACACAATGCTAATAATTCGTATTGTGATGCTAATAACTCTACATATATATAGAAAATCAAAACACACAATACACAGCCCTACAAACACATGTTGATCGTCAAAAATTCAAAATAAGCTTCGTAAAACTTGTCAAACTAACGTATAAAAAAATCGCAGCAAAATTACAGAATTTTTTTTTACCCATCATCTTTGTCAAATAAAAGTGAATAACACAAACTCCAGCAAAAAATCGTGTGAACACCGATTCAGGTGAATAAAATTCGAAGAGAATCGACTGAAATTTCGATTATATAAGCACAAAATAATTTGATATAAACAAGGAAAGAGATTTCGAATCGAAAAGGAATTACAGACCGAAATACATTCTTTCCAAACATAACAGAATTAATAAATTACAAAAATTCCCTTGGTTCATTAAAAACTCGCTGATATTACAATAATGCCACCACGATTTTTTTAATTTTGATCCGATCTTGACCGTCCAAATCAGAGCAATCTGTGGCTGAGATCGGTTCTCAGTTCTCACATGAATGTCTAGTTCTCACATGATCCCATCTATATATATATATATATATATATTTAATTTCTTGCTCTTTTCCATATTTCCACTTTTGCCAGAAAAATCACAACCAAAAATCTAAACCCTCTCTCAAGTGGAAGAGCGACGGAGAATGACGACGATTCGAAGGTTTTGCTACAATGACCTCCTCCGATTCCCATCAGTGAACCTCGATCATCTCACCGAAATAGTTACTTCTCTCTCTCTCTCTCATCTTTTAATTTAACTGAATTTGTACGGCGTTAGCTGCAAGATTTGAATTCAATTCCATGCCCCATTATTGAATTTTTTTGGCCCTTTAGTGCTTTTTCTTTTGATCTGTGTCTCTGTTTTCCTGTCTTTTCTTTTCAGATATGAGGAAGGCTTTATCAAGAGACGTGGAAAAGAAGTCTATTATTCCTTTCAAAAGGCCAATCACTCCAGATGAACTGGAATATGATTAGTTTTGAATTTAGAACCACATCATCAGTTGGGCACACATAAAGCACAAGAAATTTGTATGATTCGGAATTAGAATTTTTTACGGCAGAATGAGTTTTACTCCTATAGACGCATGCCATTTGTTTCATAAATGAATCCTCTGTTGCTGCTTGCCTCTGCTTTGCCAAGATCCAGAATCTAAACTTTATATTGCCATGTTATACAATGTTGAGATGATCAAGGTTCAAGTCTATGCATGCATGCATGCATGGTTTTGTATTGATATATTACAAGCAGAAGACACGGGTTTCTCACTAGTATTTGTTCATCATCTGTTGCAGCCTAGATACTACAGAGAGAAGCCTTTTCCACGTGTCAGCCAGCTGTGCAAACTGGAGCTAGGACCACAAGAGATTCATTGTTGGCCATTGATCTGTAATAGTGTAACACTAGCCGTAGATGATAGTTGCTTAGTTTCCACGCTACTCAAATGTATAAATAAGCTCTCTTGTGTATTTTGTTGGTTAATTCAGATTTGATACAATATCTCTAACTGAGATTAGAAGAAAACTTTTGTGTTCAAATCATATCAAATAATATCAAATGATTTTTCCTTCAAATTTAACATGGTATCCAGAGCAAGGTCTTTGATCGATTTCTTACTTCATTGATTTGTTTTTCCGCTGAAAATAATCGAGTGAATTGATCTGATTTTCTATCACAAATAATCGAGTGCAATTTCTAGAGTAATGACAAAGAAAAATCAAACCTTCTCATGAAGAAATGCGAGGGAAGAAGAGCTTGGATTTCCTAATCATGGCAGTCCTGCAACAAATGCTAGTTCTAGTGGAACCAAGGAGGATCACCGTGAACAATCTCACATCGACACCAACATTTCACCGCAGCACAGTGCTCGCAATCATGGTGGTAATCCAGATAATCTTCAACTTGGATATACGCGCACCGAGTTCAGTAATAGTCGAGCACTTGCTAATGATGCATTGTATCTCAATCCAAGTGGGAATCCTGGAATGAATCTCACAGCAGATATATTTGATGGTTCTAACTTTCATAACTGGTTAAGATCGATTAAAAGAGGATTAGTATCTAGAAATAAAATGAGTTTTGTGGATGGTACTTTGAGGAAGCCTTTGATAGGGTCGGTTGATTACATGCAATGGTTAAGAGTAGATTACCTTGTCTATAATTGGATTTGTAATTCTATGATAAAAGAAATATCTAGGGGTTTTCAACACTTAGAAACCTCGAGAGAACTTTGGGAAGAGCTTCATAGGAGGTTTGGGAAGAAAAATGGCCCCAAAATATATAAACTTAGAAGAGACATAGCTACATTTGCACAGAATACACAATCAGTGATGTTATACTTTCATAATTTGAGTAACATGTGGGATGAGTTATCATTGTTGAAAAATTCTAAGCAATGTACCTGTGAAGCATTAGAAGATAGCACTAAAGACAATGAGGAAGAACATATGATGGGATTTTTGATGGGGCTAAATGACAGTTTTGAAGCCATAAGGCAACAGATTTTGATACTTGATCCCTTGCCAAATGTAAGCTAGGCATATGCCATGGTCTTGCAAGTGGAAGAGCAAATGAATGTTTCAACTCATTTTGCTGATTCTTCAGAACAGAATGCTATGTATGCACATCCTAGATTTAACCCTAAAGGAGTGTTTTATAAGAGGAGATTGACTAGAGAAGAGAAGACTAAGCTCAAGTGTGAGCATTGTGGAGGCAAAGGGCATGTCAAAGCAGACTGTTTTGAGTTGGTTGGTGTACCTGATTGGTACAGGAAGTTCAAAGCTGATAAAGGACAGAATAGAGCTAACTATGCTCTTGATGAAGGATTGGAAGATACTTCAGATCATGGATCTCCCAGAATGGGAACACAAATGGATCCACCAAGGATAGGGATGAGAATGGATTCAGAAATGGAGCAAGACATGAGTAGGTTTCTCCAATCAGAAATAACTAAGCATATGACTGCATATTTTAAGCAAGGAGTAGGGACAGAGGCTGGGTTAAATATAGCAAATTTGGCAGAAGCTGACTTGGGAAAACTCTTTATAGACTACAAAGGGCATTATGCTTTTGGAGTTGGCATAGGACTTCAAAGAAATGATTGGATTATTGATTCTGGTGCTAGCAGTCATATGTGCTGCCACATTAGTATGTTATCAGACTTGAGAAGGCTCAAAGATCCTATTCAAATATTTTTACCTGATGGTAGTACAGTTTGGGTGTTTCTGATTGGGACAGCAAGGTTAAATAAATCCTTATATCTGCAGAATGTTCTGTTTGCCCCAGCCTTCACACACAACTTGTTATCAGTTGGGCAGTTGTAACAGCTCGGTCCCGAGATAGGGATTTATGAGTGGGGACGGGGTGTTATTATGGGGTTAATGCATAAAGATGGGGATTTATCAAGAGTTTTAAGAATCAAGACGTGTCTTAAAAGTTATATGGAAATGCTCGGGTTTACTTGGATTAAAAGAAAACATGCTTAAGCGGAAAGAACGGCTAATCAATCAGATACCA
The DNA here is from genome assembly GCA_026008535.1 of Perilla frutescens. Lineage (NCBI taxonomy): Eukaryota > Viridiplantae > Streptophyta > Magnoliopsida > Lamiales > Lamiaceae > Perilla > Perilla frutescens. The sequence continues at coordinate 48,612,753 of BRKX01000014.1, forward strand.
ACTTGTTAGACCTCTTTGCAGGTGAACGGAGATCGTACTTAAAGACAGAGATAACATAATATGCATCTTATAAGTATTAAATCGATTCCAAGGAGATTATTCATAGAGTCTTGCTAATCATAATAGGATTTAAACAGAATTGAAAAGAGTGTATCAGAGTAGCGGATCACAAAGTGGGATTTCATGGAAACATTAGATAATAACAAAATAGTCTTGGCAGCCAACCCACATTCACAGCCACCAGCATCCTCAGCATCTCAACCTGAAAACATTTGAAAAGAGGGGGCATGAGCACTAATGTACTCAGTGGGTTTTAGCGAGAATGCTTTTATAACTTTCAAGATATCCAATGATTAATAGACGGTATATGGAGAGCAAAATGCAAAAGCCCTCTCCGTATCCGTAAAACCTTTTCTTTTCCTTTGGGCCCAACTTGGCTCAAACCTGTCGTCAACTGTACCCTTAGGCATGCCATAGAATAGAAGAGGGGTTACCTCAATATCTGAACATTTTTGCGAGGGAAAAATCCCGCAGTGACTACCTTAATAGTCTTGAGCTCAAATCCTGCTTAAGTGGATGCTAAGTTCCTTTTCTTCCTATTCTTGCTAGCATTACCAAGCTTAGAGCAATGCCTAACGCTAATACCTTATTACTACCTGATCTCGGCCTACAAAGGGTTAAAGCTACCCTAACAAGGCAATCCTTAATCTTTAACTATACGAGCTCTAACAAAGCATAAGCATTCAAATACGAGGAGATGAACGCGGATAACATCGATTGCAGATAAAGCAATTCTAAACACTTCATGCTATCATAAATTGTAAATAAACAATTCTAGCATATCTAAACATACTTGAGAGCTCACTTAACTTATGCTAGCTTTCTTTACTTTATCTAACTAAAAAACAATTTAACATACTCATGCATATAACTTTTCTTATTCCTCTCCTTTCCTTGTACAGAGATCAATCAGGCTGAGCAAAAATACTTTATTGGATATCTCATTTTGCCCTAACATGCTTCTAGAGCTTATTTTCTCAAACTTTATATGAGTATAGATTTACCCACCTTGATTACGGAACGGAAGACGAGGCAACGAGCTGGTGATCTTTCTGAGTATTTCCTCGAGGCTCGATTCCTCCTACAAGAGTCGAATCGTCGACTTAGAAGCCTCCTTCGAAGATTTCTAATAACATGATATTAAACAACACCCAACTAATATTCCCTTAGCTAGGACTTAACATGGATAGCACGACTTTGACCTAATAAGGATTCGAAAAGGATTTATTTTATTTATGGAATTTCTCGACTTGATTTCTAAATTTTTAGACGGAAAAGATGTTTAAAAATTTTCTCGAAATAAATCGGAGAAAGCTTGAAAAATATTCTTAGTTTAAACTTGAGAATTACTTGGAAAAACATGACTCGAAGGAAAACTCGAAAATTCCGAAGGACGAGCGTCGGACAACACGGGGGAGAAACGTTGCGCGCCGGCGGCACCTCCCGCGCCCGCGCAACCTCCGCACCCGCGGGGTCCTGGGCCGAGGGAGGCGTCGCGCGGCCGCGCACCCCCCGCGGTCGCGGGACCCAATTTCTCTCTCTCCTGGGCGATCTTCAACTGGGTTCTTCGACTGTTCTTCGTGTTCGTTGATTTCTTCGACGAACACGAAGAACATGAAGAACAATTAACCCGGATTTTTATAAAAACAACGTGCTTGGATTTATCATGCAACAACATGCTTTAACTTAAAAATAATTTTGGCATTATGCGGCATAAACACGATAATCCTCCGAAAATAATTAAATATGGCTTGAACGGATTTTTAACGGAATAACGAGGTTAATCTTCTTAGAATAACAATAACGGAATTAGAATGAGAAATATAACGCATAAGTCATTATCTTGGAATTCCAACAGAAATCGAAATGTAACTTTAGACGATAAATAATGAAGAACGCGAAGAACGTAAAGAGCGAAAAGTAAATGCGGAATTTAAAGACAGAAAAGAAATAGGATTTGAGACCGATGAACAAAAATGGACAGGGTTAGGTGCGTCGAAGGAATGTGGTTAGCTCGGTGTCTCGTCGAATCGCAACGGTGGCAGAGCCGCCTGCTACGATTTCAACGGCGCCCCTAGCACATTCCCTCACCGCATTCCTTCCACGCCACTCCGCTCGTCGTCTTGAAGAACAGTCACGAAGAAAGCTTTTTATTTTGACAGAACCTTCTCGGCTTTTAAAGCTTTTCACCTCTCGATTTTTAGAAGTGAATGGAAAGAGTAAAGTGAGCAAGAAAAGCTAAAGGGGTGGTCCCCTATATATAGGAAAAGCTTTGGCTTCCCTTGGAAGCCATTGCTGTGCAGGAATACTGCAAAAGTTACCCCGGGTTCGGTTAAAAGCTGTTTTATTCGATGTCGAGGTCCAAATGACTTCAGACACGAAATCTAAAAATACTGGGAGACTCATTGGCTCGAATACTAGTGAACCAACTTGTTTCGTGAAGAAGACGGGTTCGTCAGAAGGAAGACGAGCAAAGATTCCCTTTTTATAATTACTTTTACTATTCACTCAGACTGACAAATTTGGCTCCCGAGCGTTCGATTGATCTCAGAATGTCAATCTGTGAACGCCAACGGAATCCTTGAGTCATTTCCCATAAGAGGGGCCTGAAAGAACTGGACTTGGATTAACGAGGAGGATTTCGTAAATTTCTCAAAACATGAACGTACGCAAAAGTTACTATTCATTCTTCTTTTAAATGCGTTTTTCATCACCGGGAACTCAAATGACTTCAGAATTAAAATCCGAAAACACCGGCATACTCCTTGAGTTAATACCTTTCTAATGGGACCACGGATGGTCATAAAATAATTAAAATCACATTTCTCAAAAAGGCAATCTGACTCCTAAAGTCGTGACTGACATCCAACCTTAGCTAATCTTAATTAAATTCCTTCTTTAATTAATTAACTTATCATTAACATTCCTCTAAACCTTATTCAGAAATCTAGGGTATTACATCCTACCCTCCTTAAATAAAATTTCATCCCAAAATTTACTAACCATGATAAGCGATATCAGGGTACTTCTTGAGCAACTCGGATTCAAGCTCCCAGGTTGCTTCCTCTGAACCATGGTGGTTCCAGATTACTTTCACAAGATCGATCTCCTTATTTCTCAGCTTCTGAATTTTCCGATCCACAATGGCTTGAGGTTTTTCTTCATAGGCCAAGTCCTCATTCAAGACTATCTCTTCCTTGCTAATCACGTGTTTTGGATCAAACACGTATTTCCGTAACATCGAGACATGAAAGACATCATGCACGTTACTCAGGTTGGGTGGTAAGGCCAACCTGTAGGCTACTTCATTCACCTTTTCTAAGATCTCAAAAGGTCCAATAAATCTGGGCCTTAATTTGCTTCGTTTGCCAAAACGAATTATTCCTTTTGATGGAGACACCTTCAAGAATACTTTATCTCCAATATCGAAACTGAGCCTTGTCCTCCTCTCATCTGCGTAGGCCTTCTGCCTATCTTGAGCTTTCTTGATGTGTTGACGAATGAGCTCGATTTTCTGGACAGCCTCCTGGACCATCTCGGGTCCAAGTATCCTTTTCTCTCCGACCTCGTCCCAATATAGGGGCGATCTACACTTCTTTCCATAAAGGGCTTCATAAGGGGCCATGCCGATCGATGTTTGGTAGCTATTGTTATACGCAAATTCTACCAAAGACAGTAATTCCTCCCAATTGCCTCCTTGATCGATGACGACTCCTCTAAGCATGTCTTCTAGAATCTGGATAGTCCTTTCAGACTGGCCATCCGTTTGAGGATGGAATGCTGTGCTAAAGTTGAGTTTTGATCCCATTGCATCTTGTAGGCTCCTCCAGAATCTTGATATAAATCTTGAATCACGGTCTGATGTAATCGAGACCGACACTCCGTGCAAACGCACAATTTCCTTAACATACAACTGGGCTAGTTGATCTAGCCCGTCCGTCATCCTAATAGCAACAAAATGTGCCGATTTAGATAATCGATCAACGATTACCCAAATAGCGGTATTTCCCCGCTTGGACTTTGGCAAACCTACGACAAAGTCCATATTGATATGATCCCACTTCCATTCGGGGATTTCTAGGGGTTGAAGCAGACCAGAAGGTTTTTGATACAAAGCTTTCACTTGTTGACAACTCAGACACCTTTCCACAAAGGCGGCTATTTCCCTTTTCATGTTATTCCACCAGAAGTTCCTCTTGAGGTCTTGATACATCTTGGTGCTTCCGGGATGTGCTGTGTATGGCGTGTCATGTGCTTCGCACATGATTTCCTCCTTTAGTTCTCCCTTGCTAGGCACACAAAGCCTTCCTTTGAATAAGAGCGCGTTGTCGGCGGCTTCCGTGAATTCTTGAGAGTTATCAGTTCGTGCTTCAAGCCTTTTTTTTTCAAGGAACTCGTCTCCTCTCTGGGCTTCAATTATCCTTTGCCTTAGATCGGGCTGAGCAACTGTCACGGCAATTTGAGCTTGAATGGTCTCAGGTGGTGTTAGCACCTCGATCCTTAACTTCTCGAACTCCTTGCAAAGATTTTCCTGAACTGAAACGAGTCCTAACTCTGCCTTCTCCTTTCTACTTAGGGCATCTGCTACCACATTTGCTTTCCCTGGGTGGTAGTGGATCGTACAGTCATAGTCTTTTACGAGTTCTAGCCATCTCCTTTGTCTCATGTTAAGATCTTTTTGCTCGAAGAAATACTTCAAGCTCTTGTGATCTGAGAAGATCTCACACTTGGCTCCGTAGAGATAGTGCCTCCAGATCTTCAGCACATGAACGACCGCTGCTAGTTCCAAGTCATGCGTCGGGTAGTTTTGTTCGTGATTCTTAAGCTGTCTAGAAGCGTAAGCGATCACCTTTCCTCTCTGCATTAGTACACATCCTAATCCTTTACTTGATGCGTCTACGTAAACAACGAAATCTTTATTCTCTTCTGGGATAGCTAAAACGGGGGCTGTGGTAAGCATCCTCTTCAAAGTTTGAAAGCTTTTCTCACATTCAGGCATCCATTTGAACTTGGAATCCTTCTGTAACAATCGCGCCATAGGCTTGGATATAGTTGAGAATCCTTCAATGAATCTGCGATAGTATCCAGCGAGTCCTAGAAAACTCCTTATCTCGTTCACACTTCTTGGAGACTTCCAGTTGCTTACAGCTTCAATCTTGGCTGGATCCACCTTGATTCCTTCTACCGAGACTATATGACCTAGAAACATTACTTCTTTGAGCCAAAACTCACATTTGCTGAACTTAGCATAAAGCTTTTCTCTTCTTAGGGTTTCCAGCACTACTCTTAGGTGCTCTTGATGTTCTTCTTCATCCTTGGAATAGATGAGAATATCATCTATGAAAACCAGAACAAACTTGTCAAGGTACGGGTGAAAAACCCGGTTCATTAAATCCATGAACACTGCTGGGGCGTTGGTTAATCCGAATGGCATTACCACAAACTCGTAGTGCCCATAGCGAGTTCTAAAAGCGGTCTTAGGGATATCCTCCTTTCGGATCCTTAACTGATGGTACCCAGATCTTAAGTCTATCTTGGAGAAGACACTTGCTCCCTTGAGTTGATCGAAGAGGTCATCTATTCTTGGGAGAGGGTATCGATTCTTGATGGTTAGCTTATTAAGCTCTCTATAGTCGATGCACATTCTCAATGTGCCATCCTTTTTCTTTACGAACAAGATTGGAGCTCCCCAAGGTGACACACTAGGTTGGATAAAACCTAGGTCTAGTAACTCTTGCAGTTGAACTTTGAGTTCTTGCAATTCCTTAGGTGCCATTCTGTAGGGGGATTTTGAAACTGGGGCGGCTCCTGGTTCCAACTTGATAGCGAACTCCACCTGCCTATCTGGAGGTAGCCCTGGCAGCTCCTTTGGAAATATGTCGGGGTATTCTCTTACGACTGGAATGTCTTTGACAGAAAACTCTCCTTCCTCTTTTCTTATTAAGTTAACTAAAAATGCTTGGCAGTTGTTCTTCCTTATCATCTTGGTGGCCTTTAGGGCGGATATCACTAGGATTTTGGTTCCCAGCCTTGATCCGTAGATTTTCACCTCGGGTTTCCCGGGTGGTCGAAACGTTACCTCCCTCTCGGGGCAGCTTATAGAAGCATTAGCTGATGCTAACCAATCCATTCCTAGGATTATGTCGAAGTCCTAAATCTTTATCACATAAAGATTTGACTTAAAGTTTTCCCCTTCTATGTTCAATTCTAGGTTAGAGCAGACCTTCCTAGACATCATTTTCTTTCCAGAGGGAATACTTATTTCAAGGGCATTCTCGGCATTCTCGGGTTCAATCTTCAGTTTCTTACAAACAGACTCAGCTACAAACGAATGCGATGCTCCTGTGTCAAAGAGAGCTAAAACTGGCGTCTCGAGGAGGGTAATCATACCTGCTAGATTACCTGGGGCCTTAGCAGCTTGCTGTTGATTGAGAGCATAAGTACGAGCTGGCAGAGCTGGCCTTTGTCCTTGGTTGGACCTTTGATCTCGTCCTTGGTTCGATCTCGGGTTCAGTCCCGGCCTTTGACCTTGAGGTCCTCCTTGCTGCAGTCTTGGCTGGTTTCCAGGAAGTTGCTGAAGTGGTTGCGGGTACATGGGTTGCTGTGGTGTTTGGGATCGTTGGTTGTTTCCTTTAGGACACTCTCTCTTGAAGTGCCCCTCCTCACCACAGTTGTAGCACCCAGTTAGATTTGCTCGACAGACTCCAGGGTGCATTCTTCCGCACTTTTGACACGGCCTAAAACTAGGGGCATTGCCAAGTTGATTTTGAGGCACCCCTGACTCTCGGCTTTGCCAGTGAGGTTTCTTCCTTCTGTCATCCCTTCTTCCTCCTTCCCACTTCCTTTTCCCCTTTGGATCATTAGTCGACTGAGTGGGTTGAATCTTCTGAGGAAGGATGGCTTCTATGCTCAATGCCTTGGCTAAGGTTCGGGCATAAGACATGTCTTCTTGCCCAGCGAGGGCTATGCCAATCTCGGATCTGAGTCCTTTCTTGAACTTGCGTGCTTTCTTCCCATCTGTGTCCACTAGATGTGGAGCATGCCTTGACAACTGGTTGAATTCTCTATTGTATTCTGACACTGTCTTATTCCCTTGCTTTAGATTCCAGAACTCCATCTCTTTTGCCTCTCGGTAACAATCCGGGATATACTTCTGATACAGATCGTGCTTGAAATCTTCCCAACTATAGTCTTCCCATTGATCCGGGGTTATGGTCCTTCGAATGGACTCCCACCAGTAGTCCGCATCCTCCGTTAGCATGAAAAGAGCGCAACTTAGTTTCTCTCCTTCAGAGCAAGCTATGAAATTGAAGATTCGTTCTAAGGAGCGAACCCATTTTTCGGCATCCATTGGATCTCCTAGACCATTAAATGATGGAGGATTGTGTTTGAGAAACACACTTTCGGCTTTTGGACCGAGGTTTGGGGCTTGCTCAGGTTCTTTCTCATCCTCATTCTCGGCTTGACGTCTTCGAGGCGGCATTCTAAAGAACTAGATATTAGCGAGGTTTGATTAAATTTACACAAAGCAAGAATGCCTTTTGATAAGGTCTTTTAATTGCACAAGATAGAGCAAACAAAATGAAAATTTAGACGTCATACAAGCATGACGGGAAAATTGCCTCATTTTAGAGGACTTTTGGCATCGATATAGTAATTTATGGGTTACAACCGGGATAGGGCAGTCTCTTGGAAAATTCACTGCCACTATTGGGTTTAGAAATCTTAAAGCATCTATTACATATTAAAGTCTTGGTCAGAGCGGATATTAGATTACAGACAAACAGATGGATTAGACATCTAGGTGTTCTAACAGCAACACCTTCTACACCTCCTTTCTATGCTTAATCATGAGCCGGGCCTTTGCCCTTCTCCTTGCATGGCGATCCTACTTCCTCTTCACCTTCTTCTGGGTCCTCGTCTTCTTCTTCTTCGTCGCCAATATCAACTATTTTCGGGACGGTGAACTTGAATGTCCTCATGCGAACACTTCCTTCGGGATACTGATGGGGCATACACTGTCCCAGACCCTGAGAAGCGGACACAGGGGGCCACTGGTTCACTTGAGGAGTGCAGGAGAATAGGGACTCGGTGTGGTTCACGATTCAGACATTTGAAGGTCCTGCTCCTGTGGTTCCTTCATCGTGAGGACGTGGCACTTGAAATCCGGGGGGACTGTTGAGAGTCGCCCTTTGCAGTTCTAGCTCTACCACGAGAGAGGGATTTTGCTCATCTTCTTGCAGTTCTAGCTCTACCACGAGAGAGGGATTCGGACATTTGAAGGCGTGCACGTGGCCATACTCCGATACCCAACGAGCCATTAAGACTGACGAGAATTTCGTCAGATTTCCGATTTCAGCGTACGTCTTGGGATCGCGGGTGATCGTGCTTTGCAGGATACGGTACATTGTAGGCCTCCAAGCAGGTGGCGCATGCTCGCACATGCGGATGCACGTTTCCAAGTCGGATACGCTCCTGGGCTCCCCTCCTTAGCCATTTGCCCAAGCCCACCTTTTGAGGTATCTCGCCATGTAGGACAACAACTGTTCGTTGCCATTCCAAGTTTCTCTTATGAATCTCTCAACTCTTTCTTGCACAGGGCGGAAAAGAGGCACGCTCTTCCTAGCTGTCAAACGACGCTTAACCATCTAGAAGAGAATAACTTAATCAGTCTAGATTCAAAAAGGGAGACCTAAAGTCCTCCTAATGTTTGGATTAATCTTGCATGCTTAATTCCCTTTTATGAAGCACTTGACAACTTTTATAAAAATTTTGGTGCCCAAAGTTCTTTAATCATACATTGTTTACCTTTTCTTTTGAGTCAAAATTTCGAGAATGATTTTAAGTCATTTTGGAATCAAGAAATCTTTTCACAAACTTTCCATCTGGGAAATCATCTTACCCGAACATCTTTTACTTGGAATTTCATTCTCACGGTTTTTCTCTTGTCCATAAAACAGGTATGCTTGCTCAAATCTTTTCCCTTCCTGTATTCCAAAATCATGAATCCAAAATCCAAAATTTCTATACTATCATACCTTGATTTTTGGTTGAGAGTGCGAGGGTGATGACGAGCTGTGGGTTGCTGCTTTAACTTATCAGAGAACAACTTGTATCCACATAGACTTATTAACTTATTTCAAACAAAGAGACAGGTCTGCAGAGTTGCAAACCTGCTCTGATACCAACTGTAATAGCCCGGTCCCGAGATAGGGATTTATGAGTGGGGACGGGGTGTTATTATGGGGTTAATGCATAAAGATGGGGGATTTATCAAGAGTTTTAAGAATCAAGACGTGCCTTAGAAGTTATATAGAAATGCTCGGGTTTACTTGGATTAAAAGAAAATATGCTTAAGCGGAAAGAACGGCTAATCAATCAGATACCAACTATTTAGACCTCTTTGCAGGTGAACGGAGATCGTACTTAAAGACAGAGATAATATAATATGCATCTTATAAGTATTAAATCGATTCCGAGGAGATTATTCATAGAGTCTTGCTAATCATAATAGGATTTAAACAGAATTGAAAAGAGTGTATCAGAGTAGCGGATCACAAAGTGGGATTTCATGGAAACATTAGATAATAACAAAATAGTCTTGGCAGCCAACCCACATTCACAGCCACCAGCATCCTCAGCATCTCAACCTGAAAATATTTGAAAAGAGGGGGCATGAGCACTAATGTACTTAGTGGGTTTTAGCGAAAATGCTTTTATAACTTTTAAGATATCCAATGATTAATAGACGGTATACGGAGAGCAAAACGCAAAAGCCCTCTCCGTATGCGTAAAACCTTTTCTTTTCCTTTGGGCCCAACTTGGCTCAAACCTGTCGTCAATTGTACCCTTAGGCATGCCATAGGATAGAAGAGGTGTTACCTCAAATATCCGAACGTTTTTGCGAGGGAAAAACCCCGCAGTGACTACCTTAATAGTCCTGAGCTCAAATCCTGCTTAAGTGGATGCTAAGTTCCTTTTCTTCCTATTCTTGCTAGCATTACCAAGCTTAGAGCAATGCCTAATGCTAACACCTTATTACTACCTGATCTCGGCCTACAAAGGGTTAAAGCTACCCTAACAAGGCAATCCTTAATCTTTAACTATACGAGCTCTAACAAAGCATAATCATTCAAATACGAGGAGATGAACACGGATAACATCGATTGCAGATAAAGCAATTCTAAACACTTCATGCTATCATAAATTGTAAATAAACAATTCTAGCATATCTAAACATACTTGAGAGCTCACTTAACTTATGTTAGCTTTCTTTACTTTATCTAACTCAAAAACAATTCAACATACTCATGCATATAACTTTTCTTATTCCTCTCCTTTCCTTGTACATAGATCAATCAGTGATGAGGACATCCATAGCAATGAAGAAGTCAATGAAGAGCTTCAATTCAAAGGACCCGTCACAAGACTACGAGCTAAGAAGTTACAAGAATATTTGCAAGCCACAATTCGCAAGAAGCTTGAAGAAGAAGACGGCGTGCAAGGAAGCTTGAAGATGATGACCTTGTTGTCATTGGAAGATGGAGAGCAAGACATGGAGAACACAACATGAAGATGTGCACGTGTGCATGTGGACGTGTGCATGAGCTCAAGAAGTGAAGAGGATCGGCCGAAATTAACAAGGCCAATTTTCGGTCCTTGTGATTTTATCTAGTAGTTATTTTTATTTTAGACTATAGTATTTATTTTATTTAATTAGACTATAGTCTAGATCCGTTTATTTAATTTAATTTGGTATAATTTTCGGTCATGTCAAAGTCATAGGTTGACTAGGATTTTAGATAAGGTAAGATCTACAAGTTCTACCTTAAATAGAATTCTAGTTTAGGAAACTTCCAAGTTCAATTCTAGATCGATTTGGAATCAATATTTTCGGCCATTAGCTTATAGATTTTCGCCCCTACTATTGTTATAAATAGGGGATCCATGTGACATTCATACTTTAGACTATATTTGATTATCAAGCCTTTGCTTTCAATATCGTCTCTCCCCTTTACATCTTTTGTGAGTTTAGATAATTAAATTCATACTCTTAGATTTAGCATCTCTAAGTTTTACAAAGGGAATTCGCCGTTCACGTTCGAGGGATCGTCGGAAACTCGCTATCCGAAAAGCAACTTAAAGAATTTGGCCTTGTGTACGTTCGAGATTCAAGGCAACTTTCGGGTTGTAATTCACAACACCTTCAACACCGCCGCCGCCCTTATACACGACGCCTCCACCAGCCACCGTCGTTCATCACACCATCAACCACAAGATCGTGTTCCGTTCGTGCTTCATCTCGTCCAATCCGTAAGTCCATCACAACTCTATCATATCCTATCTACTCTAGCCCTTCTAAACCAACCCCACACCATCGAAATTCCATCCTCAACACCATCATCATAGCCGTCCAAAACAACCCCTTGTTCATTGGATTTGTGTTATTTTGTGTGTCATAGTTTAGGTATTTTATTTAGTTTTAGTCGTCTAGTTTGTTTCGTTAATCTTCCGCATATTTTTACTTTGATTATTTGAGTCATCGAAGACACAAAACTTATGTGTGTCGACGTGTGTTCGTTCCTAGAGTCCGGGTCGTATCATAAAAGTGGTATCAAAGCCACGTCGGCTTTGGTTCGATTTTTGTGTCTTTATTTCGCGTTTGATCGAGTTGTAATTTATTTTCCGTATTGTTCATTGTTATAAAAAAAAAAGGCACGATCAAAAGTTAAAAAAAAAAGCCGATCGAGATAAAAAAAAAATCGGACAAAAAAAAAGGATCCGAAAAATTTAAAAAAAAAAAAGAAAAGAAAATTCAATGTTTCCTTTTAGTTCAATTTTTATTTTGGTACTTTCCTTTTGGAATTAGATCATAGTTGGTAATTACCTAGTAAGTCTTTTCTTATTTTTGGTAGTTTCCTTCTAGGTTGTTTTTATTTTTGGAACTTTCCATACAAGTTCTATTTATTTTTGGTAACTTCCATAAGAGTCTTGTTTTATTTTTGGTTCATTCCTTCTAGAGTCTAGGCTAATTAAGGTATTTAGATTGTGTCACATAGATTGATACATATCCAAATCCCCTACTTACCTTATCTCTTTCTTCTTTCCTTATCTATTCTAATTCTTTCCTTCTTCAACCTAGATTTATTTTTGGAATTCCTAAACTTATTTGGAACTTCAATAATTGATCTACTTCTTTCCTTTCCTACCATCCCCATACTCGACCACCATCTCTAAACCCTACAACCCATTCGGCCATACCCACCCACACTCCTACAACAATCGGCCACTACCATACATACACATACTCAACCCGTATCTCATCTATACACACTAAATTCATCCTTGTTCCAAGACTAGTGACTCCGTTCCAATCCCAAAATCGTGACACTCATTCCCCAAGTAAGAACCGATTCTTTAGCTAGTTCCACCACTTTAGATACACGATTTTCACACACTGTGCACCCACATATTGAGTGATACATGAGTGGTAAAATCAAGAGTGAAAACAAAAGAGTGAACGTGAGATTGTGAGGTCCTACTTTGTTTTCTTTTACGTTTGTTCATTTTGTAGGTACCATGAAGAAAGGAACCCACACCGAATCATCTTCTACTCCATCTGTCGACCACCAGTCAACCTTCCCTCCTTTGGACCCATCCAAAGATCCATCCAAAGAACCCATGGAGTCTTCCTCGGATCCACCCGCACCGTGGGATCCCAAGTACTACTTTGAAGCGCTGTCCAAACACGTTCAAAGACAACACCAAGCTCTATCCGACAAGATAGATGATTTAGTGCATGTCCTTGAACGCATTAAAATAACGCCCATTTTTCCTCCATCAATTCGAGGAAATCAGCGCCTTAAGCGTCAAAACGAGCCAGAAGAGGAGTACGTTGATGAGAATACTGAAGAATTTGACCGAGGCCGTCGTCCGAGATGTGGGAATAGTCGAGATGACTATGATGAAGACGGAATGCTCAACAACATCAAGACGAGTATCCCAGAGTTTGAAAGCCTTCACGATCCCGATATCTACCTAGATTGGGAACGTAAGGTGGAGAAGATTTTCACATGCTATGATTTTTCAGAAGCTAAAAAGGTGCAATTAGCATGTTTGGAGTTTAAAGGCTACGAAGCCACTTGGTGGGAGATGCAGCAAGAAAGAAGACGAAGGAACAGAAATCCGCCCATTGACAATTGGGAGGAGATGAAAGGTTTCATGCGTGGACGCTTCATTCCAGTTCACTATGAAAGAGAGCTTGAGAAGAAGCTCAACCGGATCAAGCAAGGCACCCGTTCGATTGAAGAATACCACAAAGAGCTCGAAACCGCCCTGAATCGAGTCGGAAAGGAGGAGACCTTAAATGCTACCATCATTCGGTACATTGAAGGTATGAATCCTGACATTGCCTGTGAAGTAGAACTCAAGGAGTTCACCAGCATAGAGAGAATGGTGCAGTACGCATCGATTGTGGAAAAGCAGTTGCGAGAAGGCCGCTATCGATCCAGTTAAGGTTCAGCCCCTACTCAACATTCTTGGAGTAAAGGTATACCTTCCACATCACCTTCTACTCCTTCTGTTGATTCCACACGACCCCGAGGTCAATCCGGTCCTCCGGAACGCCGTTTCGACCGTTCTACACCGCAAGCAAGCCGTAGACCCGAGTCTACACCTAGACCACCATTCCAACGGCCCAATCACCCCACTCCAATGCCGAATTCAGCCCCTAGTCGAGCCCGTGACATCCAGTGTCATAAATGCCAAGGTTGGGGTCATTTTCAGAACCAGTGTCCAAACCGGCGTGTTCTGTTCCTCAATGAACAGAATGGACTTGAATCAGCCAGTGAAGATGAAGAAGAGCCTCAGGCCGCCGCCCCTGAAGCAGTTGAAGTCCCTGAAGTCGAGCCAGATGATGAGGAAGTCGAGCTACCTCATGTCAGTTTAGTTTCTATTCGCAGTCTGAACATCAGTCGTGAAGAAGAAGAACAATCGCAACGAGAGAACATCTTCTACACTCGAGTTGCCATCAAAGATCAGACATGTGCCATGATTATAGATAGTGGGATTGTAATCAACGCAATCAGCTAGTATGCCGTTGATAAACTCGCCCTCACCACAACAAAGCATCCAAAACCGTACAAGTTGCAGTGGCTCACAGATCGCGGATCCATCAGAGTTACAGGTCAGGTACACGTCTCCTTTACTAAAGGTCGCTATTCTGACACTGTTCTTTGTGATGTTATTCCTATGGAAGCAGCCCACATTCTTTTAGGAAGACTGTGGCAGTTCGACAGAAAAGCGGTTCATGATGGTTTGGCCAACACCTATTCGATCACTAGGGATGGCTGCACCACTGTACTCAAGCCACTCACTCCTAAAGCCATTGCAGAGGATCAAGAAAGGATGTAAGAAAGATTCAAGCAAGAACGGGCAAAGCAAGCAGCAAACGCCACCCGAACCAACTCGACCGCCCCCTCACCGCCGAGTTCCACCCCATGCCTGACCAATACAGCCCCTAAGACACCTTCCAATGATGTCTTAGCTCATGGAAAGGCACCCAGATCAGACCCAAGCAAAGAGAAGAATCGATCCCTGTTCATCTCCGTTAAAGGCGTAGAGAAAGCACTAAAAGCAGGTTTACCTTTTGTTCTTTTATCTTATAAGGACAGTGCTACTAATGGTATTTCTTTGCCTTGTGATGTGCAGCCACTTATGGATGAGTTCGCGGACATGTTCCCGGAAGAGATTCAAAGTGGATTACCTCCAGTTCGTGGGATCGAGCACGAGATCGACTTCGTACCCGGCGCCGTCTTGCCTAATAGACCGGCGTACCGCACATCTCCTGAAGAGATGAAAGAGATCGATCGCCAAGTGAAAGAGTTGCTAGAGAAGAAGCAAATCCGAGAGTCGATGAGCCCTTGTGCAGTTCCAGTCATCCTAGTGCCAAAGAAGAACAACGAATGGAGGATGTGCATGGATTGCCTCGCCATGAACAAGATAACAGTTAAGTACAGATTTCCTATCCCTAGACTTGATGATATGCTAGATGAATTAAGTGGTTCTAACATGTTTTCTAAGATAGATTTGAGATCTGGTTATTTTCAAGTTAGAATGCATGAAGGGGATGAATGGAAAACTGCGTTTAAAACAAAGCATGGTTTATATGAGTGGTTAGTTATGCCTTTTGGTCTCACTAATGCACCGAGCATGTTTATGAGGTTAATGAATCATGTTTTGCGTGATGTGATTGGTAAATTCGTGGTTGTATACTTTGATGATATCCTGATTTACAGTCACAGTGCACAGACGCACCTAGAACACCTTAGGCGTGTATTTTGCTTATTGCGTGATGCTAAGTTGTATGGAAACTTGTCTAAGTGTTCATTTTGCATGGATGAAATCGTGTTTCTAGGCTTTGTCATTAGTTCACGAGGTATTGAGATAGACCGTTCCAAAATCAAAGCGATTGAGGAATGGCCAACCCTGAAAAACGCCTCTGAGGTTCGATCATTCCATGGTCTAGCTGGGTTTTACCGTCGTTTTGTATGGGATTTCTCCAGTATAGCCGCCCCTCTTACTAAGCTAAGTAAGAAGCATCGGAAATTTGAGTGGGGTAAACAACAAGAGCATGCTTTTAATACTTTGAAATCTTTGTTATGTTCTGCTCCTATTTTGTGTTTACCTGATTTTTCCAAGACTTTTGAGATCAAGTGTGATGCCTCCGGGATAGGTATTGGTGCTGTTTTGATGCAGGAAAAACGTCCCGTAGCTTACTTCAGTGAGAAACTCAATGGCGCCAGTTTGCGTTATTCGACGTACGATAAAGAGCTATATGCTTTGAAGCGTGCATTGGATACATGGCAGCATTACTTGTGGCCCAAAGAGTTCGTCATCCACACGGATCATGAAAGCTTGAAGCACTTGAAAGGGCAAAACAATCTGAACAAGAGACATGCGAGATGGGTCGAGTTCATCGAGTCCTTCCCGTATGTTATCAAGTACAAGAAAGGCGAGGAAAACGTGGTCGCCGATGCCCTGTCCAGAAGGTACGCTCTTTTGAACTTAATGCATACTAAGATGCTTGCTTTTGAGTCTATTAAAGCATTGTATGTTGAGGACGCCTACTTCAGCCCCATATATGCCTCATGTAGCTCGAAATCTAGGTCTTATGATGGTTATTATGTGCATGATGGTTTTCTGTTCAAAGAGTCGAAGTTATGCATCCCTACTTGTTCTATGCGTGAGCTATTAGTGTTAGAATCGCATGCGGGAGGTTTAATGGGTCACTTTGGTGTGCATAAGACATTGAACCTGCTGCATGAACACTTCTTTTGGCCGCATATGCGTAAGGATGTAGAGAATGTGTGTAGTCGTTGCATTACTTATCGTCAGGCTAAATCTACTTCACACCCATTCGGATTATACTCGCCCCTACCTGCCCCTTCATCTCCATGGATTGATAATTCTATGGATTTCATCTTAGGATTGCCTAGATCTAGGTCGGGTAAGGATTTTGTGTTTGTTGTAGTTGATAGGTTTTCCAAAATGGCTCATTTCATTGCATGTAGGAAAACTGATGATGCTATACATGTTGTCAACTTGTTCTTTGTGCATGTTGTTAGATTGCATGGAATTCCTCGTACTATTGTTAGTGATAGGGATTCTAAGTTTTTAGGACATTTTTGGCGTGTTTTGTGGGGAAAATTAGGTACCAAGTTATTGTTTTCTACTGCATGTCATCCACAAACCGATGGTCAAACTGAGGTTGTGAATCGTACTTTAGGAGCTTTACTTAGGTCTCTAATTAAGAATAATTTAAAGTCATGGGAAGAATGTCTACATATGCTGAATTTGCTTATAATCGTGTTGTACATTCTTCTACTAACATGTCTCCTTTTGAGGTAGTTTATGGATTTAATCCACTAACTCCTACTGATTTGCTACCTTTACCCGTTGAGCATCTAACGAGTGTTAAAGGTATGAAAAGAGCTGATTTTATTCAAGAGATGCATGAGAAGGTACGTGCCCGGATTGAGCACCAAGGCTCATGAATTGCCGCCGCACGCAACACGAGGCGCAAACGTGTCATCTTTCAGCCCGGTGATCGTGTTTGGGTTCATTTAAGCCCTGGCCGATTTTCGAACTTGAGGAAGTCGAAGTTGTCGCCCTGTGGAGATGGTCCCTTCACTGTTCTAAGCCATGTCAATGATAATGCATACCGCATTGATCTACCTTGTGAGTATAAGTGTTCTTCTACGTTTAATGTTGTTGATTTGTCTCTTTTTCTTGCAGATGAATTCGACCATGATGAGGATCCAAATTCGAGGACGAATTCTTTTCAGCAGGGGAGGAATGATGAGGACATCCATAGCAATGAGGAAGTCAATGAAGATCTTCATTCAAAGGATCCGTCACAAGACTACGAGCTAAGAAGTTGCAAGAATATTTGCAAGCCACAATTCGCAAGAAGCTTGAAGAAGAAGACGGCGTGCAAGGAAGCTTGAAGATAATGACCTTGTTGTCATTGGAAGATGGAGATCAAGACATGGAGAACACAACATGAAGATGTGCACGTGTGCATGTGGACGTGTGCATGAGCTCAAGAAGTGAAGAGGATCGGCCCAAATTAACATGGCCAATTTTCGGTCCTTGTGATTTTATCTAGTAGTTATTTTTATTTTAGACTATAGTATTTATTTTATTTAATTAGACTATAGTCTAGATCAGTTTATTTAATTTAATTTGGTATAATTTTCGGTCATGTCAAAGTCATAGGTTGACTAGGATTTTAGATAAGGTAAGATCTACAAGTTCTACCTTAAATAGAATTCTAGTTTAGGAAACTTCCAAGTTCAATTCTAGATTGATTTGGAATCTATATTTTCGGCCATTAGCTTATAGATTTTCACCCCTACTATTGTTATAAATAGGGGATCCATGTGACATTCATACTTTAGACTATATTTGATTATCAAGCCTTTGCTTTCAATATCGTCTCTCCCCTTTACATCTTTTGTGAGTTTAGATAATTAAATTCATACTCTTAGATTTAGCATCTCTAAGTTTTACAAAGGGAATTCGCTGTCCACGTTCGAGGGATCATCGGAAACTCGCTATCTGAAAAGCAACTTAAAGAATTTGTCCTTGTGTACGTTCGAGATTCAAGGCAACTTTCGGGTTGTAATTCACAACACCTTCAACACCGCCGCCGCCCTTATACACGACGCCTCCACCAGCCACCGTCGTTCATCACACCATCAACCACAAGATCGTGTTCCGTTCGTGCTTCATCTCGTCCAATCCGTAAGTCCATCACAACTCTATCATATCCTATCTACTCTAGCCCTTCTAAACCAACCCCACACCATCGAAATTCCATCCTCAACACCATCATCATAGCCGTCCAAAACAGCCCCTTGTTCATTGGATTTGTGTTATTTTGTGTGTCATAGTTTAGGTATTTTATTTAGTTTTAGTCGTCTAGTTTGTTTCGTTAATCTTCCGCATATTTTTACTTTGATTATTTGAGTCATCGAAGTCACAAAACTTACGTGTGTCGACGAACGTTCCCAGAGTCCGGGTCGTATCAATCAGGCTGAGCAAAAATACTTTATTGGATATCTCATTTTGCCCTAACATGCTTCTAGAGCTTATTAGCTCAAACTTTAGATGAGTATAGATTTGCCCACCTTGATTTCGGAACAGAAGACGAGGCAACGAGCTGGTGATCTTTCTGAGTATTTCCTCGAGGCTCGATTCCTCCTACAAGAGTCGAATCGTCGACTTAGAAGCCTCCTTCGAAGATTTCTAATAACATGATATTAAACAACACCCAACTAATATTCCTTTAGCTAGGACTTAACATGGATAGCACGACTTTGACCTAATAAGGATTCAAAAAGGATTTATTTTATTTATGGAATTTCTCGACTTGATTTCTAAATTTTTAGACGGAAAAGATCTTTAAAAATTTTCTCGAAATAAATCGGAGAAAGCTTGAAAACTATTCTTAGTTTAAACTTGAGAATTACTCGGAAAAACATGACTCGAAGGAAAACTCGAAAAGTCGGAAGGACGAGCGTCGGACAACACGGGGGGGGGGGGGGGAAACGTCGCGCACTGGCGGCACCTCCCGCGCCCGCGCAACCTCCGCGCCCGCAGGGTCCTGGGCCGAGGGAGGCGTTGCGCGGCCGCGCACCCCCCGCGGTCGCGGGACCCAATTTCTCTCTCTCCTGGGCGATTTTCAACTGGGTTCTTCGACTGTTCTTCGTGTTCGTTGATTTCTTCGACGAACACGAAGAACAATTAACCCGGATTTTTATAAAAACAACGTGCTTGGATTTATCATGCAACAACATGCTTTAACTTAAAAATAATTTTGGCATTATGCGGCATAAACACGATAATCCTCCGAAAATAATTAAATATGGCTTGAACGGATTTTTAACGGAATAACGAGGTTAATCTTCTTAGAATAACAATAACGGAATTAGAATGAGAAATATAACGCATAAGTCATTATCTTGGAATTCCAACAGAAATTGAAATGTAACTTTAGACGAGAAATAATGAAGAATGCGAAGAACGTAAAGAGCGGAAAGTAAATGCGGAATTTAAAGACGGAAAAGAAATAGGATTTGAGACCGACGAACAAAAATGGACGGGGTTAGGTGCGTCGAAGGAATGTGGTTAGCTCGGCGTCTCGTCGAATTGCAACGGCGGCAGAGCCGCCTGCTACGATTTCAACGGTGCCCCTAGCACATTCCCTCACCGCATCCCTTCCACGCCACTCCGCTCGTCGTCTTGAAGAACACTCACGAAGAATGCTTTTTATTTTGACAGAACCTTCTCGGCTTTCAAAGCTTTTCACCTCTCGATTTTTAGAAGTGAATGGAAAGAGTAAAGTGAGCAAGAAAAGCTAAAGGGGTGGTCCCCTATATATAGGAAAAGCTTTGGCTTCCCTTGGAAGCCATTGCTGTGCAGGAATACTGCAAAAGTTACCCCGGGTTCGGTTAAAAGCTGCTTTATTCGATGTCGAGGTCCAAATGACTTCAGACACGAAATCTAAAAATACCGGGAGACTCGTTGGCTCGAATACTAGTGAACCAATTTGTTTCGTGAAGAAGACGGGTTCGTCAGAAGGAAGACGAGCAAAGATTCCCTTTTTGTAATTACTTTTACTATTCACTCAGACTGACAAATTTGGTTCCCGAGCGTTCGATTGATCTCAGAATGTCAATCCGTGAACGCCAATGGAATCCTTGAGTCATTTCCCATAAGACGGGCCTTACAGAACTGGACTTGGATTAACGAAGAGGATTTCGTAAATTTCTCAAAACACGAACGCACGCAAAAGTTACTATTCATTCTTCTTTTAAATGCGTTTTTCATCACCGGGAACTCAAATGACTTCAGAATTAAAATCGAAAACACCGGCATACTCCTTGAGTTAATACCTTTCTAGTGGGACCACGGATGGTCATAAAATAATTAAAATCACATTTCTCAAAAAGGCGATCTGACTCCTAAAGTCGTGACTGACATCCAACCTTAGCTAATCTTAATTAAATTCCTTCTTTAATTAATTAACTTGTCATTAACATTCCTCTAAACCTTATTCAGAAATCTGGGGTATTACAGCAGTTGACTAAGGATATCAGTGGTACAGTCCAATTTCTTGCTTCAAATTGTATTATCCAAGGAAAGGACAAGCATGATGTTTTGGGAATCTGCAAAATAAGAGGTTCTCTTTATATTTTCCCTACTGATACACAGGTTACAGCATCAGTAAATATTGTGCAAGGTGGTTCTGATCTACAAGAGCTTTACTATAGATTGGGACATCCTTCTATTTCAACTATGAAGCATCTATCATGGTCTAACAAGAGATTTAGAAGTGAAGATTACACAGTTTTGGAAAATTGTAAAATCTGCTTTGAAGCTAAGCAGCAGAGGGATCCTTTCCCTACTTTGAACAGATGCAGCAGTTGTTTATTTACCTTGATACACATGGACGTGTGGGGACCATGCAAAGAAATCTCTATTTCAGATACTCCATACTTCCTAACTATAGTTGAAGATTTTTCAAGGACTACTTGGACATTTTTGTTCAAATCTAAGTCTCAGGTATGGGTCATTGTAAGGAGCTTCATCCTCATGGTTCAGAATAAATTTAAAACTAATATACAAACTATAAGAACTGACAATGGTGGAGAGTTTGTTAATGCACAGATGCAAGCTCTACTCACAGATCATGGAATCTCACATCAAAGATCTTGTCCATACACACCACAGCAGAATGGTGTTGTGGAAAGGAAACATAGGCATTTACTGCAAGTGGCCATGGCTATCATGTTTCAAAGTAGGTTGCCTATACAGTTTTGGTGTTATTCTATCCTTCATGCAACTTGGCTAATCAACCGATTGCCTTCTGCTATTTTAGGTTGGGAATCACCCTATAAATTGCTTTTTGGGCATGAACCAGATATGAAGGAGTTATATCCTTTTGGCTGTCAAGTTTTCAAAGCTAATACCTTACTTGTCAAATCCAAATTTGCCAAACGTGGTACAGAATGCTTGTTTAGGGATAGCACCTCACCAGAAAGGGTTCTTGCTCTATGATATACAATCTAAGCATGTCACTATAGGGAGAGATGTTTCTTTCTTTCCTTCTGTTTTTCCACTCCATTAAGATACTATCTCACCTCTTCCTTTCAACTCCTTTTCTTCTACCCCCTCTTACTTTTTTCTTGATAATGATCCAGTTGTTCCTCTTTCTGATATACATCATCCAGAATCTTCTCCTCCTACAAAGATTGTTTCTTTCCCATCTCCTCTTTCAGTTGCTTCTGATAAAAGTTCTAAATGTTCAGCTTTACCTAATAACATCACTCCTGGTTTTGAACCTCTGCGAAGGAGTAAGAGAATTTGTCACCCTCCTGCTTACCTCAAAGATTATGTATGTTCTATTTTTCCCAGATTGACTGCACCTCCTCCTACATTCCCTTTCCATGTTTCTAGTTTACTTTCTTCCTCTTATGCTGCCCTTCTCACTCATATTGATACATTGAATGAACTACAAAATTACAATGAAGCCTCTCAATGCCCTGAATGGGTAGCAGCTATGCAAAAAGAGTTGACAGCCTTAGAGGAGAATCACACCTGGGATTTAGTCCCACTTCCTCCTGGGAAGCACCCTATAGGGTGCAAATAGGTATACAAGATCAAGCTCACTTCAGATGGTCAGATTGAGCGTTAAAAAGCAAGATTAGTAGCTAAAGGCTACAATCAAAAGTATGGAATTGACTATACTGAAGTGTTCTCTCCTGTGGCTAAACTTGTCACTGTCAGGCTCTTATTTTCTTTTGCTGCTCAGTTTGAATGGCATATTCACCAAGTGGATGTTAACAATGCATTTTTGCATGGTTACCTTACAGATGAGATTTTCATGCAGCTTCCACAGGGTTTTCCTACTGAACATGCTGGGAAAGTGTGTAAACTCAAGAAGAGTCTCTATGGGCTTAAACAAGCCTCTAGGGAGTGGAATTTGGAGTTCTGCAAACTTCTTTCCTCTCTTAGCTTTGTACAGTCCGAGCATGATAACTGCTTGTTTCTCAAAGGTAGTGCTTCTTCTCTTATTGCTCTCCTGGTTTATGTAGATGATATACTCCTCCTCAGCCCTTCTTTGGCCTCAATTTCTACTGTTAAAGCTTCTCTGCATTCTGCCTTCACTATTAAAGATCTTGGAGAAGCCAAGTTCTTCATAGGGATGGAGATAGTAAGGTCCTCTAATGGTTTGTTCCTCTATCAATGCAAATATGTATTGGACTTGATTGCTACAGCTGGGCTCACTGACTGCAAGCCTACTTCCACACCCTTTCCTCCTGGTTTAACTCTTTTCCAGCAAGGGGGTGCCTCTTTCACTACCTCTTTCACAACCTGATTCTTATAGAAAGTTAGTGGGAAAGCTGCTCTACCTCAATCTTACTAGGCCTGATATATCTTTTGCCATTCAACAACTAAGCCAGTTTGTGAATGTCCCTCACAAGCATCATTGGGAAGCAGCCCTTCATGTGCTCAGATATCTCAAAGGATGCCCTTCCTTAGGCCTTTGTTATACACAATCTTCCAGCTTTGTTCTCAACTCCTATTGTGATGCAGATTGGGGATCCTGCATAGACACTAGAAGGTCTTTGTCAGGGTATTGTGTGTTCTTAGGTAATTGTCTCATTTCATGGAAGTGCAAGAAGCAGACTACTGTTTCTCTTTCCACAGCTGAAGCTGAATACCGTTGTTTAAGCTTCACAGTTAAGGAATTATTATGGCTATCATATCTGCTGCATGAATTCCATATTTCCCTTCCCATGCCAGTTCCTGTCCATTGTGACAATAGTGTTGCTATCCAAATCACGAAAAATCAAGTCTTTCATGAGAGGACTAAACATTTGGATATGGACTGTCATTTTGTACGTATTCATTACAAAAAAGGTTTTATTCTCCCATAGTTTGTTCCTTCACAGCAGCAGTTAGCAAATCTCTTTACTAAGTCACTTGGAAATCTTCAGTTTCAGGCTTTGCTATCCAAACTCCACCTTGGTGATATTCATCACGGTTGAGTTTGAGAGGGAGTGTTGAGATGATCAAGGTTCAAGTCTATGCATGCATGCATGCATGGTTTTGTATTGATATATTACAAGCAGAAGACACGGGTTTCTCACTAGTATTTGTTCATCATCTGTTGCAGCCTAGATACTACAGAGAGAAGCCTTTTCCACGTGTCAGCCAGCTGTGCAAACTGGAGCTAGGACCACAAGAGATTCATTGCTGGCCATTGATCTGTAGTAGTGTAACACTAGCCGTAGATGATAGTTGTTTAGTTTCCACGCTACTCAAATGTATAAATAAGCTCTCTTGTGTATTTTGTTGGTTAATTCAGATTTGATACAATATCTCTAACTGAGATTAGAAGAAAACTTTTGTGTTCAAATCATATCAAATAATATCAAATGATTTTTCCTTCAAATTTAACATACAACACGCCTGCTATGCTTTAGTTCGTCATACCTTGTATCTCAGGTTCACTATCCTGGAAATCTAATCTATTTTTTCGAACAATACTTTGCGTATGTGAGAGTTGATAGCACCTGCATCACAGTACGCAGTGTAATAGAAACTTCTAGCAATAGTGAAAAAGCTCTGCTTAGTAAGAGAATCCAGATCATCTGAGGATTTGGTGAAAACTAGTTTCACTAGTTCTTGCATGCCTGCTTCTATTTGAAAAGTTGTCCCGATTACCAACTCAGTTATACACCCTTGGACATCATGCATCTGCTTGGATGTGGATGTATTATGTCAGTGAAATTTCTGAGGAAATTGTCAAGTAATTTGAAGCGCAATTTTTCATTTGTTCTCTAACCTTTCGATTCTGGAATAGACGAAGTTGGTGGCAGACTTTGCTGGTCGCCTCCAAGAGCTGATGATATTTTGGATGGGAAAATGACGATTCATCCAATCCGGAGCTCAAATGTAGTGTCTGCAGAAGAAGCCGCGCTTCTGCTTCCCCTAGGTCACCTCCTTCTTCCCATATCTTTAGTTATTGAGTTACCTCATTAGACAACTGCTGATTTATATCTTTGCCTTGTGTTACTAGTATTTCTGATGAGAGCTGACTTATTGTGTTGATTACAATCTCTACCAATCTTTTTTCATATTTGTCAATTTAAATATATGCATTTCTGTCATTTTGAAAGCATGCAGTTTTGAATATTTACTAAAACAAAAACAAAATAGTCCCACCTCCTTCCATTTTCATCCTTGAGCATGCTGCTACACTCAAATTCATCAACAAACTCACACTTCTGTTCATCACAGAGTTGTTGGGACGTAATTGTTTCAACTAAAACCGCGGTTTTAGCCCAAGCTAGCCGCTCACGTGATTTTTCTAGCTCGAATGCAGAAGAGGCTGCTATGTAGAAGGCTAGGAGAAGGCTTCTTTCACTCAATCCAAACTCCCCTAGATTGCTGTCTCTATACCATCTAAAGCCACAAGAAAAATAAATAAATCCCAGATTAATGTAGGAATTTAATAATCATTACATTTTGAATAATAGTCCAAAAATGTCTTACTTCTGAATGCTCTTCCACTCCAATTGATGCAGGGCCTGGCAATTTTTGTAGTCTAATTTTGCCAGTTCAAGGTAAGTGTCACAGTTCACATATAGCATCCTGTAGATGAAGAACGAGATGATTAGCATACCACCTTTAAAAACAAGAGTTTCTCAGTCTAAAAACCTGAAGAAAATTGCTACTTTCTAGGTAAGTTTAGCCAATATATATGTGTTAGGATTGAAGAAATTAATAAATAAATTACCTGTATAAATTTTTTCCAATCCAGACATCATCGTCACCACCATATTGTTCTAAGTAGAATCGTGCTTCCATTCGAGGCATACTAGCGTAGAACGGCACATCCAACGCATATCCAACCTATCACACAATGCATGCATGTGGTGGATATATACTATATATGGTACATGTTACATTCACTGATGATATGAAATACGATGGGAAGAGAATCCCGACCTCGCCCGGGAGGTCTTTGGTAATGAGCCATTTGTCTACCATTGCATTATTAACTCTTTTTTGATGCAAGAATTTGGCTGTGTAGTTTCTGGCATCAACAAGTATGTTTTCTGCAGGGAACAAAAGTTGAGAAGCCCTATACAAATTAAACATATCTGTAATACCGTGCCCCAATTGCCCTGCTATGCAATAGAATTCTCCTCCTTTCTCAAATTGTTTGAATGCATCTGTGTGCCACACAAAAAAAAAGAGCTTGATTTTTAGCAAACTACTTGAAATTCGACTCGATATAATTTCCATAACCTAAATTTTAGATTATTTTACCAATAGTTTGACTGAAACAAAATTGTGTCGTCGATGATCTCGAGTTCTATTTTTTTCAATGGAGTTTTATCATTTTAGTTTGCTAAGAAACATACTACAAGGGAGGTATAACAGGTTACAATTAGAGCTGCCAGATGGGCCGGCCCGAGCTCACGGGCCAACTATATATATATTTTTCAGGCCGGGCCTAAAAACTTGAGGCCCAATCTGGCCCGAATTTCGGGCCGGGTCGGGCTGCATGATCTAAAGCTAAAATTCTATTTTTCACTGGGCCGGCCCGCCCATTCGGGCTAATTTTTTTCGGGTCAGACTGGCCCGGCCCAAAACCATTTCGGGCCTGTAAAATCGCAGTCCAGGCCGGCCCGTAGGGCGAGACCAATTTTAACAACTATAGTTACAATGAACATCAACTTTGATTATTAATAATAATTTGATCATTACATTACTTAGTATACCAATTTGAACCAAACGATGGAATAAGAATCCTTACAGTTTACTTGGAATTTTCCATATACAGTATAAACAATCTGTTAGTATTCATTTTCCTCAGAATCATATCTTCAGAAATCATATTCCCTGAAAACTTTACTTTCCTGCCAACCAAGCGGACCTTAAGTGTTTTTTAAGCTTGATTAAGCTCGACTAAGGACGTTTTGATGAATCGATCAGTTTTTATTAAATAAATAAGATTTATATTTATAATAAATATTTTATTATAATAGTGAATCTACGATCGTGTGTGTATCTGTAGAAACATCGTAGCCATTCAATCTTAGAAGCCTGAATCCCATTGAGGTGCCATCAACGTCCTCCATATTTGTATTTCTTGCCCAACAGATTCCTTTATTTGTCCAGTATCTGAAATAAATTCAAGCTAATTGAGTGGAATAAATTCTAACTAATAATCACAAATTTATACTGAACCACAAGAAATTGAAGAAAGAAATGGAAGAAATTGTGTATATCTATGTACCTGTACACATAGTTGATACACTCTTCAATTTCAACATAAAAATACCGAGAAATTCCTAGCCTTTGCAACCGATCTACACACCATGTATGCTCAAACATGTCGACAGGATACACATTGGGAACTAATTAAACATAACATACCAATAAAAACAATTATATATAAGACTAAGAATATGCCAAAAATCGTATAAAGGTGAAACATTTTTAAGAAGTTGTTAAATATCACGAGATAGAATTAAATGCGCCCACTAGCTAGCAAATGATGAGAGTTTTTTACGGTCACAACGATGCCCATTCCCTTTTCTCTTCTCTTCCTTCTCGTCGGTTTGCATTCATTTTTGATGAAAAATAAAATTTGGTATTCATCAGTAGTTCATTTTTGACTTGTTGCACTATGGCTCGGCTTGACCTAGTCGTGCATTAATTCATTTTCTAACCGCCGCAAGACAGAGGGGCATTTTTGTCCAAGTGGCTATTTAAAAATTCGCCCCCCCCTAAATAAAAGAGCCGTTCTTTTCAAAAATTACCTCCGCCGTTGAATTTGTTGAGAGGGTTGAGTAAATATCGAAGGCACAATTCATCCTTGGTGTGGTGGAGGGTGTAGGCGGTGGACGACGGCGAGGAAAGAAACGAGCCGTCGGAACGGAAATTCAACAGCTTCTCCCAAACAAGGCCTTCCATTCCTTCGAAACTGAAGAGGAGTGATGTTGGCTTTTTGTGCAGTAAATCCATTGGTATTTTGCTCAACTTCAAATCTCTTTTTTCATAAATATTTTTCATGCCTCCACAATCATATGGGAGTTGTATTCCTAGTTTTTTAGTTGTTTCTATTAGTGATGGAAATGCCACTTCGAACCCCACCGGCATCATCTCCTTATCTTCATTCTCCATTTTCTCAATATTCTCTCTCAAAAACCTTAGTCCTATCATCAAAAAATTATAAATATATCATCAGATATGATACTAGTTGACGAATCTTGACTTGTTAATTAATGAGATGATTTGACACATTTTTTATGAATATTAACTGTGCATTGTAGGCACTGAGTGACTAATTAATAAATTAACTATATATTCCTTCTCTGTATAAAGGTGAGAGTGAGACTGTGTACAAATCCAATCTTCTGGACTCAACGAAGAGAAAGAAAAAAAAAATTAAGATCAGCTCACATTTCGCCGGTGTATTTTTAGTAGTGCTAAAGTAAATATGATCATCACATTAATATAACAATTAACTACATACACAAGTTTCATTCAATTTAAAAATAAAATACAAAAAAAAATTATATATCCTAATTTGATATAAATTAAGAACCCTAAATAATTATTGTAAAATTACTCTAAAGCACGTGTAATTGAAATTGAGAAAGAATATAAAAAACAAACTCATAATTTGGTATTGTAATATGGAGTGTAATATTAAATATGTAACAGGGGGTCCCATAAGGGTAAAAATGCAATTTTGGCTCCATAATTATGAGGAGTTGGAACTTAAAAGATCAAAGAACTAAATTTGTCATGTAGTTAGGATATATTAATAGAACTAAATTTGACATGAGAAGAGATATTGAAGACATTGATTTTTACCTAAGCAATTAAAAAATAAAAGACGAGAATTGTAAGTTTCTGAACCTTTGTGGCGTTTTTGGGGATGCATTTTCCAAGCTGTGAGTGCAACCACACATGCTAATGTGTTGAGTATTCTGTCGTAGATAAAAAACTTGTGATCGCCCCATGATCCGTCGGCCATCTGATTGTTGGAGATCCACTCGAGGCTCGTCGAAAACTGTGGCCCGTCGCCGCCTCCTATATCTTCCACTAGCGCCACCCATGCGGTGTCGTACGGCGATACATTTATCTCGTTGTCGTCCATGTTTTGTAGCATCCATCGGATCCTTTCCTTCAGTTGCCTTATCTAGAGATAGAAAGATGATTTGAGAATCAAGTAAACTTCAAGAACCCGATCGAGACTTTCCCATTTACATATGTGAGGTCCACTGTTTGAATGTCCCGAAAGAATGACTAAGCGGGTGTCAAGCACTTCTAGAATGTTCAATTTTAAACACAATTTTTCGGAGTTTTTCTATTTCTGAAAACATTTATTGGAGTGTTTACATGATACATAGATTTTAAGATGCCCAGTAATGGTAAATTTGTAATTAAATTAATTCAAACTAATTAAATAAGTTTCTAGAAATAATTAAGACTTTTTTTTTTATGGAGAAAACTTGAGATAACAAATCATTAAATCGTTTTTTATAGAGACCTATATATTAACACCTAACGAACTTATTTTGGGATAACAAATCATTAAATCTTAAAGCCTTCGATCCAAACAATTCAAACATAACCTAAAAGGTCACTCACTAAAAAAAAAGAGGCAATAACTATTTTAGCCACTTGAACTTTTAAAAGATTTATTTTAGTCACTAACTTTAAAACATATCTATTTTAGCCACTTTGGACGAAAATGCCCCTGTGTGCGCTGGCATTGCTCGCTAGGGGTGCGCGCTGGTTGCGCGCTGGCAATGCGCGCAACACGCGAGGGTAAAATCGTCATTCTGGCTAAAATAAATATATTTAAAAGTTAGTGGCTAAAATAATTTTTTTTAAAGTTTGACCGACTAGTTTTATATATTACCACAAAAGAAAACCCTAAAATGACAATACATATACATATATATATATATTGTAAAAAGTAAATATTGCACATATATATATATATATATATATATTATTGCAAACCCACTCTGTATGTCGGTTTCTCTGTATCAATCTCCAAACTTTTCTCTGCTATCACATCAATTTGCCGACTTTCATGGATTTCTGAAACAGAAATTAATTTCGTAAATTCAAATAAAAAAGAAAAATCATACAAATAAAATACATAATATTGGATCAAAATAATGGGTTATAATATATACATTTATCTTCCGATTCTTTTATCCAAGAAAAATATTTGAAAATTTATGTTTCAATCTTTCCGGGCTTGTGTCGTTTCGGGACACTCATGCAAATGATGAAAAATCGTGTATTAAAGGAAATTTTGCGTGTTCGAGACACTCACCGTTCCCAAAAAAAAAAAAAACTTTGAAATAATAAACATTAATCAAATGATTAGGGAGGAGTAGGGTTTTTAACACTTAATGGAAAGCAAAACAAAAAAAAAAATCAAACCGGATCAATTCGATCTGGTTCAACTCGGTCTTTATTCATTTATTTATTTTTTATTTTTTTATATTCGATTAAAAATTGAACAACAATAGATATTTCTTTTAAAAACAATTAAATAAACTGATTAGATTTATAAATTTTTTTTTCAAACAATTAGATTTAGAATTTTTTAAGACCGAATAATTCCGTCCCCTTTTCATTCATGATAAGGAAACTGTTATAATATATTAAAAAAAGAACTCTTACAATATACTATAAACTAGTATATCACCCGTGCGATGCACGGATGTGACACGTAACATTTTATTAAAACATGACCCATCATTAAATTATTAATCCAATTATCAAAAAATTAATCCTCGAGCAAAATGTAAGAAGAAAAAAATGTGAAATCAAACATGATGTTTCACTCATAAAATCGAATCTTAATCACTTATAAATAAAATCTCTCAGAACACAACGACCCTCATACCCTAACTATTTAACAACGAAAACAACACGACTAATACACCGTTCATTGTTTCATTTACTAAACACAATATACATTAAATTTTTATTTTATTTTTACCATAAGCTTTATAACTTAGGGAATGAATGATATGCAGTAATGGAATCTGGTAGAAATGAAATGAACTTATCAATAAAATGATGTTGAAAATGAAATTGAATGAGTATTGTCATTCATCATATGGATGGTATCCATAATGAATAAAATATGAATGATACTGACATTCGTGAATTGATTTTATTATCGTAGTTTATAATTAATAAAAAAAATACATGAATTTGGTTAAATTTATTGTTTTAATATAAAATTACTCTTCAAAAGATATCATTATATTTTAAAAATATATTATTGAATATTGTGTTATTTTAACCATATGAACATTTGTGAAAATTTTATATTCAATGCATTAGACAATTCGAATTCTATTGGATCCTTTAATTTATATATCCTTATAATAACGCATGCTCCAAATCTTGGCGGGTCTTTAATTTATTGTCTTTCATTAGGGTAAATTACAATCTTATTTTCAACATTTGGACGTTTTAAATTAAAATAATTCAATGTTTTAATAATTATAATTTAATTTCTTACGTTTGGATGTTTGAACAAAAATGACATAACGTTTTATTATTACAATATAATTCCTAACATTTTGACGTTTTAATAGAAACGACCTAATGTTTTAAACCAAAAAAAAAATGTATCATTTGATTGTTTTCGGCAAAAATGTCATTCGTTATATAGATTGTCTAGCTTACTTGAGAGTAACGTTGTTAGAAATCGACCGCCATAACATTTTTGCTAAAAATGTTGACTCATTTATGTCAAAATATTCAAACATTGTGAATTAAATTGTAATATTAAAGCATTAGGGTTATTTATGTTTAAAACATTTAGACTTGAGAATTAAATTATAATTACTAAAGTGTGGATCAGTTAATTTTGTTAAAATGTTCAAACATTGAGAATTAAATTATAATTCACTCATCATATTATCCCATATATTAAAACAAATTTTAAACACGTACACAATGTTGTAATTTAATGGGAAGTTTTAATACATTTAACCAAATAATTATTTATTAATAACTATATATTGCAGATATTTTAATACCTTCAAACAAAAATAATATTAATATCTTATACTCCTTCTGTTTCACAATAATTAATATTTTAACTTTTTAATTTTATGTCAAATTATTTAATGTTTTAGACCTTTTTATCACATTTAATTTTCTTCCAATTAATTTTACCATATTAAAAAACTATAAATTTGAATCACATTTTAAAATCCTAATAATAGTCGTGAAGTGATTTTGAACATAAATTTGAAGTGGTGGTAGGCTGCTACAAACGGTTAGGCGCATAAGTTAAAAATATATCGCATTTCTTATGACGCTATTAGAGGATCCATTTTGAGGTTAATTTAGAAAATATTAAAATGGGATGGATACTTTTTGAAGTGATTTTTGGAGGAGAATAATTTTCCAATTTACTTGTGTAAAATGGGTAAATTGGCAAGTTGAAACCTTAAATTACACTCATTTTGTATAATACTAACAAAAAAAAGGCATTCGACATCTCATCTGATTGGTATTTTTATTGCAAATTACACATCAAACAATTTATTTTCACTTCTAAATAAATAGTCCAATATTTATCCGCTAAACAAACTCGTGCATGAATTTTATAATATAATTCGCTTATTATATATATATATATGTATGTATTATGTATGTTGCAGAAATTACTTGATAGTCTATATTTTCTTGGAAAAAGTTCTCAATGACCACAATTAGATGTTGATAGTTACAACAAAAATTATACAATTTAATATTTATTAGATTGTGGTTTATAACATTTTATATGTTACAAAAAAAAATCACGTAAAAAAAATTAAACACATAAGATATATATATATATATATATCCATTCACAAATAAAAATGGTAAATAAACGTATAAAATATGCTGAAAATAGAGCATAGAGATGCATGGTCC
Source organism: Perilla frutescens (assembly GCA_026008535.1). Classification (NCBI taxonomy): domain Eukaryota; kingdom Viridiplantae; phylum Streptophyta; class Magnoliopsida; order Lamiales; family Lamiaceae; genus Perilla; species Perilla frutescens. The sequence continues at coordinate 48,645,375 of BRKX01000014.1, forward strand.
AAAGATATATTTATATTTAATTTTAAAACTTTGAAATAACATATATATATATAATATAATTAAGGGAATTGCATTTTGTATATATAATTTACGTCAATTAGTGTATATTTATTATTTTATTTTAAAAATCATCTATTCTCTTTGTTATGCTATTAAAAATTTAAGTGGGTTCAATGAACTTGTCACTCATATCAAAATTAAAAAGAGTTGTTGCACAAGAGTTTGAACTCGTCGATGATCGCTGCAGAATATTTATTACACTATTTGGAATGAATTTTTTGATGTTTTTTCCATAAGTGAAACATTTACTTAAGTTTATCATTCCATTCAATAAAAAAAAAATTCAGTTTAGATCTTTATCATCTCTATAATGTATATCTAAATAACATTAGTCAATTTTAAACTGGAACACTATAAAATAGCATTTAACAATAAGCTGCATCAATAATATATAAAGAATGAAATTATAATGTAATATTATTTTATTATCAATATATTTATTAATGTTTTAAAGATTTGCTATTGAAGCAAGATAAATAAATGAAACTTAACACACTGAAACATAAATAAAGATTATTCAATTATTTAGAAACATAATGATAAATAAACATATATTAGTAAATTAAACTATTTATAATTTTCTAAAAACATCCATAACAGTTTGAATATGGTTAATCCCAATAACTGCACAATATAAACCACCGAAAAAATTATTATTATTACAAAAAAACATATATATGTCATTATAAATAAGCCCCAACCAAATTATTCATCCTATACCACTCATCTTGCCACGTTTACTAAACACGTAATAATTAATAAATACAAATTATAATTTAATAAATCCTATTATAAAACATCAATCATAACATGAACCTCTTATTCTTGGTTGTTGGTGACTTTCTTGTTGCTGTGGAGTTTGGGTAAATGAACTGCAAAATCATTGATTTTGGGATTTTGGGAGTGAAAAAAAAAATCACCAACAGGTCATCACAATGGAGATGATTGATTGTCTTGATTTGTCAACCTGCAAACAACATTTTAGAGGTTTTTGTTAGTTTCAATTTTATTACACATATACATATTCTATTTAAAAGTACAAAAAAATGTATGTGTAATCATATAATTCTATAATGTATAAATTGTCAAGAATTTAAATATTCAAATAGCACTGAAGCCTAAAAGTGAAACACACAAATGACACAATTCACAGCATTTCACCATATATTTATACACTAATGAATGCATCATTCCAAGCTTTCAAATGATGTAAATGTGTGGGATTCGCAAAATCAGCGGCATCGAACTAAATAGGAGCGAGAAAAATAAATTTGATTTGCCGGATTGTTTAACCAAATCAATGTAAATATATCCGTCAAATTTGTTTAAAGATAAGGAATATTTATTTATAACGTTAATTTAATATATTTACCTTATACTATCATTCAAATGTTTTGTACTTTTATATGGTTCAAATATGATAACGATTCATTTACCTTATGTATACGACATTATTGCATATTATATTACATAAATTATGCTTTGATTATATAGGAAAGATTTATCACACTATGTTGCATAAATTAGGGTAGATTTATATATTGATTATGATATTTTGGAAGCATACATATACGTCCACTTTGTGAAATAATAATTAACTTGTAACCTAATTATTATTAATATCCTTATTATGGTACACGAATTTAATTAAGTAAAGTATATATTATTATATTTTTGAATTTGGAATGGTGTTTTGGGCGGAAAAATTATTTTTTCTATTTGTATTGACTATCATGTTTTTAGATATAATATAGATATAGATTTAATATGATATGATTTTCGCATTTTATATATTGATTACCTAATTGCTAATTATTTCCATGTATAATTATTTATATATCACTATTCATGTAGTTGATTTAGGCGGGAAATTTTTATAATGCTAGACTATCCTATTTTTAGATATAATATAGATTAATCTGACTACATTACGTAAATTAACTAATTTACTAATATATACCCCTATATTAAACTGTTATATATGACAATAAATTAATCCAACTATTTATATGATTTTGATTAAATATCAATGTATAGGTTGTTTTTTAGCATTAAAAATGGTTGTATTTTTGCTTGTGTATATATTTTAGCATTATTATTGCATGCATTTTAATTCTAACATAATCTGAATATAACTATGAAACTATCTTTTCATCTATTATCAACATTTAGATCATCATATTAAATAGTTGAAACGAATTCCTAGTTAACAAATGTGACCAAGTTTACCTGAATTAGCATTGCATCGCAAAATGGAGCTGGAAGAAGTAACTAGTAAAGGTCTTGGGAAAACACCTGCACCAACTTTTAATTTGTTGTTAACTAGGGGTAGGATTGTTAATGAACAGAGCCGCTCGCGAGCTACTCAGAGTTCGGTTCGAAAAAAGCTCGTTTAAAGTTTGTTAGTTTTCTAAACAAGCCGAGATCGAGTCTCGAATCGAGCTCGAGAAAATTATCGAGCCGAACTCAAACAGAGTAGTATTCGGCTCGGCCAGCTCACGAACAAACGGATAAATAAAATAAGCCATTTCTTTCAAGCTCGAGCTCGAACATGTAAATTAAACGAGCTTTTTTTCGAGCATTTGAGCTTAAGCTCATTTAGTAAATTTTCAAGTATTTCATAAACCGAGTTCGAACCGAATTCGAACATGACAAATATTTATCAAGCCGAACTTGAACAAAAGGAAAAAAGTTCGAATCGAGCTCGCTCGAGCTCTTGAATATTCTTTAACGAGCCGCGCTCGAGCATCAGGATGTTTGGCTCCATTCGATTCGTTTACAACCGTAATTAGACAATTAGGAGAGAGAGAGAGAGAGAGAGAGAGAGAGAGAGAGAGAGAGAGAGAGAGAGAGAGACGTACAGGCTGTTGGCGGAATACCGGGCGGTCCGGCGGCGTAGGATGAGAGGTGGGAGGTGAAGTAGGAAGCAAATGACATGTTTGGTTGAGTGATTAATTTGTCTCTTGCCAAAATATATATATATATATATATATATTTATAATTGTTTTTTCACCATAATTGCATCTTTTGAGAAGACCCAATCTTCCCATTTTTTAATAAATTAAATTTGTACCTAACCCATTCCCCCGTACAAACAACAGCAGTGATGGAAAGCTGTTGTTAAAAATAAATTGATGGTGTTACACGTACATATATTTAATGAAGGTTGAAATTATTGATTAAGAGTTTAATAGATTCAGGACCCCGAAAGTCATATAGGTTATCTATCAATTCAAAATCTGAAAGATATATGAAAACTATCAATATAAAACTCTGAAAATCATGCATTTTAATTTTTTTTAAATAAATTTTCAGTTAAAACATCCTTTATTAACATCAAATCTTCTTTTGTCATTTGTGTTACATTTGGTGTTGCATAACTAATTTTTTTTAATATATATCCTAATTAGGAAAAGATGAATCATAAATAGAAAATTTAAATTAAAATAAATCATAATAAATTAAAAAATATTTTTTTTAAAAAAAAATATTGAAGAGTTGCAACAGGATTTACAACTGGTGATCCCATTTCCTTTATTAATCACATGCTAAATTTAATAAAATTTTTATTAAAAATTATTTAGAAAGTCAAATTCATGTCTAATTTTGTATTTCAGTACCGACAAAAAATATATTAAAAAAAACACATTAAAAAAAAATAGCGCTGGAAGTCATAGATTGATTCATAGATTCAAATTAAATAGAGCAGGTACTGGAAATAAGTATACTAACTGCCGTTGACTTAGACAGAAAAAAATGTTAATTATAACTTATACTGTGACAAACCATATATATACTTGACATAATGTTTATTTGCAAATAAAAAAAATGCAACTAATGATATATAGTTGACATTTGATAATGACATTCTACCATATTCCTTTGCACTTCAGTTCAAGATCAACTACGTATTTATGAATCTTAATTTATTATTGCTATATGAACTTCTTTGATCGAATAAAATATATTAATGGGGAAATTACAATTAATTATCTGCCTAATGTGAACTTGATCTAACCAAAGGGTCCAGCATATCAAAACTCATATTTTATGGAATTTTCTATTTTGATGCAATATATTATGATTTTATCTTTTTATTTAACTAAAAATTTCATCGATCTTTGCAAGAAAATTATTAATTTCATTTTTTAATTCATTCTCTGCTAATAATTTAATTATTTTTCTATAAACAACAAGAAAGAGTTTGTATATATTAGTATCGGTTACATATTAGCAATTTTTATATATTATATTAGCACATCATTATTATAATATTAGCTGTAATATTAACACATATTTTTATTTGACCAATCTTTTCATCACACAATTTCATGTCATTAGTAATATTTATATATCTTATTAGCATATCATTATTGTAATATTAGCTGCAATATTAGCACATATTTTTATTTGACCAATATTTTCCACACACAATTTCATATTATTAGCAATATTTATATATCATATTAACACACATCATATAATAAATTTGAAACAAATAACCCATAAGATTTTAAAAAATCATTTAGTGATAATAATAATAATGATCAATAATGTAAGAAACATTTGCCAATTTGATCAAATTTAATTGCTAGCATGTAGTAATAATAATAATAATAATAATAATAATAATAATAATAATAATAATAATAATAATAATTATTATTATTATTATTATTATTATTATTATGAACTAGTCATAAAATCTGAATATGAAGCAAACAAATATAATCAATTTTGAAAAGCTAATACGCAGATAAAATACTGTTAATATGAAATAATTCAGATGCTATCAAATTATATAAATTTTACTATTATGAAAACACGAATTAAGTCACAAAATTTATTTTAATTTACTTACAAAATTAATTAACTCAATTTGATTGATTTAACTAATTATCCACATTTTTATAGATGTAAGATGTATTTTTTTAATATTATAAGAAAGTAAATAATTAAATCTATGATATGAAGATATATATATATATATATATATATATGCCATAAAATATGGGATTTGATATTCTATATATAAATCTCTTAAATAATTGTATCTTTAACCCCATCAATTTTAGATTAATCTGGACCACGAAAACACAAAATAGATGAATGGCTAAGATTGGATAATAGTTTCTACAGAAGAAGAGTATTAACATTTGAATCAAAATACACACACACACACACACACACACACACACACATATAGTAGAAAAGAGTTGGATATGGATATTAATTATTGGTATAATTAAAGAATTGAAGGATTATTTGGCGGTTGTTAACCATAGAGATCTTCTAGTCTCAATTTGTATGTATCAATCGTATACTAACATTAAAATTGTATATTATTAATAATATTTTTATAAAAATAAAATTTATTATATTATAACTAATCAGAATTAATATTTATTACAAATAACTAAAATATATTTTTAAAATTATATACCTTAAGTTTGGAATAATCAACCCAAAAAAATCAATTATATTGTATTAATTAAAAAATGAAAATTAAATATTACAAAATAATTATAAATCCTAATTGGGTGGAATAAATACTAAATAATAATGTAAAATTATACTAAACCAAAAGAACTTAAAATTGAAGAAAAAAATTAAGAAAAAATAATAATTTTGAGGTTTGACATACGGTTGGCAAACACAAGTTGGGACTAAAGGATCTGAAGTGGTTGTTATCAGCCAACACAACACCAGACTATGTAACTAATCTATTATTCTATATATGTACATATGTGTGTGTGTGTATTGACAAGTCTATTTATTTCGCGTTTCTATGAGCATTTTAGGCATTCTAAATGTCCTTTTTAGTCTGTTTTGAATCGAAAAGAACTAAGAAAGCGGTATGGAACATTTCAGAGGTTGAATCTGGTGAAAGAATCATTTTGCCTAATTATTCATTGAATTTGAGAATGCTATAAGCAGCACTCAGAGGGATATGAGAACTTTTTCAGCAACATCCTTACATTCGGGAAATAGAATGGGCACATCAGAAAAGGATGGAGCTGACTAGATGATGTCGTGTCCACATTGCTTGTGCAGATTCGACCAAGGCTTTGGAGAAGGCACACGTGGGAATTGCGAGATTCTGTTGGCTGGAGATCAACATGGACGAAGGGGGCTGATCCGTGAAGAGTTGGTGTAAGGGATGACTGCTGGAAGGGATTAGCCTGAAGAGATGAGAAGAGATCCCTGAAAATTCAGGATTTGATCAACAAACTAACTGGATAAAGTTTATCCAGTCCAGTGAAGCAAGGCGTGCCAATTCCGGGCAGGCAGTTGAAGAGGTGGGGGAAATTTGAATTCAACTTGTTCTCTATTAAACAATGTTAGCTTTTGAAAACAACAACTATACTTTTCATTTTTCTACACTTTAATTTCAGTATATTTGTTTTTGCTTTCAAGCTGTTGCGGCAGCCAAACAATCCGAGAAGTCTTATTTTTCTAATGTTTTCATTTTCTACAAAATCAGGTGAAGGACACCAAATAAGATGATATAAAATGCTTTTGAGAACATAAAACGCCAAATATATAAGATGCTTTTGAGAACACAAAATGA